>JAOWBW010001350.1:278009-334888 GCA_026119855.1 Campanula takesimana
TAGATTGATGATTTTGCGTCCCACTGGCGTCTTTTTGTAGCGCAGCGATATCTAATTCCCATCCTTGTAGAAAGTAGAAGAATTCTGCGCAAGACAAGAAATAGTTTAGACAAATATTATTGCGCATGGAGCTTTGCGCATGCGCAGATAGCGCAAAGAAATTGATGCGCAGAAACTCCATACAAGATATAAAGAATGCGCAAAATACAAGGATGCATGCGCAAAATCATAAACACTTAAGAAAATTAAGCGATCCAAAGCATATTTAAAGAATAGAACTTGAAGAACCGAAATAACTGTTCATGGACATGAAGAACACCATGACACTAAAAAATCAACGATTGACCAAAATGTGAACAAAAAGCATGTCAAAATGACCGCATAACTGAGACGAAACAACCAAGCAAGTATGAAAGTCAACAACAACAAAATAAGCCCAGAAATAAGAATAACTGTTCGTCTGCTCAGGAATTTTCGACCAAAAAATCTGCAGAACGATTAAAAAGAGCATTGATCATAAAATAAAGTACATAAAGAGTAGATCAAAGAGAGAGACGAACCAAAACACCAAACGATTCAAATAATTAACAGAAAAGAGAGAAATCGAAAAAGGGATTTTCAAGAACGCGAAATAACAACATGGCGTTTAAATGATAAACTGAGTTTGAGGATCAGAAGTTCTTAACCATATCGTCGACGGTTTTTGGTTTCTTCGAATGGAACCTCAACGACCGGTTCATGGACCTCAACTACCTTTGCTTTCGATTTTCGGGGAGCCGATTTATAGAAGAAAAGTGTTGACAGAGAAGAGAGAGAGATGCGGTTGAAGATAGTCAACGAGAAGAAAAGAAAGCTTTGGAGAAGCAGAGAGATTGCAGAGAAGGAGAAATGATTGAAAAAGGGGAACTTTTGGAAGTTGGTAAGAAATGAGTGAGAAAAGAGAGATTTGGTGAAAGAGATTGAAAGCAGAAGAGAGAGAAAGAGAGGGGTCGGTTGTTTTTAACCAAAAAAGGAAAATGCGTGACGTCAGCGCAGGGGTAGCGATGTAATTCGCAAAGTGGGACACGTGCGGCGATGACGTGGACCAACCGGATGCGCGCGTAAGTGCGCTAGGCCCTAGCGCGCGCGTGAGTGAGAAGTTCTAGGTCGTCAAGTCGAGTCACTTCCTCATTAATGCGGAGTCAGTGAAAGAACGGGCGCACGTTAGCGGGGTGACGTGGCCGAATGGGAATGCGCGTGCGCAGTCTTTGCGCGCGCGTGTTTCAGCGAAATAGTGACTGACGGTTTGTCGCATCACCTTCCTCATTAATGGTGAGCAGACATTCGAGTAGACGCTGTCACAATCGCAGTTTGCATTGATGACACTGGGATATGCGCAGGGGTAAAATACGTAATTTCCAGGAAAAGATTCAAAATTAAAGGCGCGGGAAAATTTTAAATACACAAGTACCCTTGTGAATTAGCGTTGACTTTTCAGGCAGGGACCTATGTGTAATTTCTAATGAATAGAGTACTTACCTGCGATCCACGAAGAATTGCGCCTGTTAAAGTCATGCGCAGAGCTTTAGGTAGCGTAATAGATTCTTTAATCTCATTATTTCATGCGCAAATGAATTACTGCGCAGTACAATGTTGCGCAGGTGTTGCTTATATGCACGAAACTTTACCTATATGAGTACTTATCAACCAAACACAAGATTGTTAGTAATAACAAATCATATGACAATTAGCTGAGTTCGAGCATACCCATTTCTCCTCTCAAGAAGATGAATCTCTTGCATCAAGAGCCTTTGTGAGGATATCAGCAATTTGATTATCTGTGCCCACGTGCTCTAAATGTACGTTTCTTTTTCCACGTGGTCCTTGAAAATGATATTTGATGTCGATGTGCTTTGTCTTTGAATGTATGACGGGATTGTTGGATACTGCTATGGTGGACATATTATCGCAGAAAATTGGACAATTTCCTTCATTAATTCCGTAGTCCCACTAGTTGTTGCTTCATCCAAAGGATTTGGCAGCAGCAGCTTCCAGCAGCAATGTATTCAGCTTAGTAGTGGAAATGGACACAGCAGCTTGTTTCTTGCTTGCCCACGCAACAAGTCGATTTCCAAGGAAATGACAAGTCCCACTTGTGCTTTTCCTGTCTATTGTGCATGTTGCGTAGTCTGCGTCTGAATAACCTAGCAAATCGAAATTCGAATCTTTGGTGTACAAAGTCCAAGGTTAACAGTTCCAGAAAGATAACGAATAATGTGTTTAACAGCAGCTAAGTGCGCTTCTCTAGGATCCGCTTGATAGCGCGCACAAGACACAAACACTAACATATATCTGGCCTACTTGCAGTAAGATAAGAAGAGAGCCATCATACCTCGATATAAGTTTTTGATCAACTTTCTTACCTTTTAAGTCTTTGTCAAGCTTTTGCCAGTGGCCATTGGAGTGTCGTATGCTTTAGCATTTTCAAGTCCAAATTTCTTGATTAAGTCCCTTGTGTACTTGGCTTGATTTATGAAGATGCCATCATTCAATTGTTTGATTTGAAGCCCGAGGAAGAAAGTGAGTTCTCCCATCATGCTCATTTCAAACTTGCTTTTCATGAGCTTCTCGAAGCGCTTACAAAGTAACTCATAGTAGAACCAAAATATAATATCATCGACGTAAATTTGAACAAGTAAAGAATGATCATTATACTTAGCAATAAAAAGAGTTGTGTCGATTTTACCGCGCTTAAAGCCTTTCTCTAGCAGGAATTTTGATAGGGTATCGTACCATGCTCTTGGAGCTTGCTTAAGTCCATACAAGGCTTTTTGAAGTTTGAAGACGTGATTTGGAAATTTGCTATCTTCGAAACCGGGAGGTTGTGCTACGTAGACCGTCTCTTGGAGTTCGCCGTTGAGAAATGCGCTTTTCACATCCATTTGATAAAGCTTGAATTTCTTGTGAGACGCATAAGCTAAGAAAATTCTTATAGCTTCAGTCTTGCTACAGGCGCAAATGTTTCGTCGTAGTCGATTCCTTCCTCTTGCCTATAGCCTTGCGCAACCAGCCTTGCTTTGTTTCTGGTGACGCTTCCATTCTCATCCATCTTGTTTCTGAATACCCATTTGTACCGATAACTCCTTGGTCATGAGGTCTGGGTACCAAAGTCCAAACTTGCAGCGCTCAAATTGGTTAAGCTCTTCTTGCATAGCAGTAACCCAGCTTGAATCTTGGAGCGCTTCATCAATCTTCTTTGGTTCGATTTGAGAGATAAAGGAGTGATATTCATCATCAAAGTTTGATGCTCTCCTAGTACGAACCCCTACATTGAGATCACCAATGATATTGAAGATGGATGGTCTCTAACTTCACGAACCTCGGGAGTAAGTTAGGTTGAGTGGTAGGAATACGAAGATCTTCAATGGGTACTTCATTTGCTCCAGCATCAAGGTCATCAAAGTGATTTGCTGAAGCGGAGAAACGTTATGCGCAGGAGGAGGTGTTTGCGAATCAGGAGTCGTCACTTCTGGCGCAGCATCAGGTGTATGCGCATGAGATGGACTTGCTTGATTCTGATTTTGATCAACTTGATTATCATTCTGCGCAGGTGCAGTTTGAGGCGGCCGTACCTGTCTCAACATGCTCAGCAGAATCATCAGAATCATTTGGAGCCAAATGTGGGCTCAAGGAGAGAATGCTCATCAAAAGTGACATGTACAGATTCTACAATTACTAGAGTAGTTCTATTAAAAACACGAAAAGCTTTAGAATGTTGGCATACCCAACGAAAATACCTTCATCTGCTTTGGCGTCGAATTTACCTCTATGATCTTTGCCATTGTAGAGGATATAGCATTTGCAGCCAAAAATCTTGAAGAAAGCAATGTTGGGCACTCTTCCTCTCCATAGCTCATATGGAGTTTTGTTGTAGGTTTTGTTGATGAGGGATCTATTCTGAGTGAAGGCAAGCAGTGTTGACGGCTTCTCCCCAGAAATACTTTGGAAGCTTAGCTTCTGCGATCATTGTTTTCCCAGCCTCAAATCAACGTGCGATTTTTCCTTTCCACAACCCCATTTTGTTGAGGAAACTCCAGCAGCGGAGAAATTGTGATCAATTCCATGGTCATCGCAGTATTGCGCAACACCGTTATTTTGAATTCAGTTCCATTGTCTGATCTAACACTAACGATGTCGTCTTCCTTTTGAGTTTGAAGCCTTCGAAAGAGAGCAGTCAATATATCATAGCAGTCATCTTTGGATATCATCATTTCGACCCATGTGTATCTTGAGTAGTCATCCACCACGACTAAAGTATATTTGTTTCCTCCAATGCTTGCGGTGGTGACGGTCCAAACAAATCCTTGTGAAGCAGTTGTAAACATTTGGAAGTTGAGGAAGCAATCTTGCTAGAGAAAGACTGCTTAGGTTGTTTACCGAGCTGGCATGCTGCGCATTTTCTGTCATGATGGTCAGCTACTTTGGGAAGTCCTTTGACAAGATTTCCCTTCCAAGCTTAGCCAAATATTTGAAGTTCAAATGACTTAAGCGCTTATGCCATAGCCAGCTGCTTTCACTAACATTCTTTGCTACAAAACAGAGATTAGTGATAGAATTTACAGCAGTAAGATCAATAATGTAAACATTAGTCTTACAAGTCCTGTGAGCAAAGTTAGTCCAGATATGCCATCTTTGATGTAGCAGTGCGTAGCAGTGAAATGACATTCCAAACCTTTATCGCAGAATTGAGATATGGATAGCAGGTTGTGCTTGAGTCCTTCTACGAGTGCAACTTTCTCAATGCACACTTTATCTTTTCTGATTCTCCATATCCAACTATGTGCCCTTTGTTGTTATCACCAAAAGTTACTGAGGGACCTCTTCCTTCATGCACATCTTCAAGAGCTGTGACATCTCCAGTCATGTGTCTAGAACATCCACTGTCGAGATACCATATATGCGCTTTAGGTTGTGAAGAGTGCGCAGTAAAGCAGGAGACCTGAAAGATAGACATTAAAAACGCAGGTCCCCTTTATTTTTGGGTCCTAGAGTTAGCAACTTTTGACAACCCACTCCTGTCTGACCTTAAGATTTTTACGTCCCTTGGCAGTAGGAGCAAATCGCAAAAGGCATTCTGCAGCCTGGTGACCTAAACCATCACACACAACACAATGATGAAAGCCACTTATAGATTGAGTTTTTACAAACTCTTTACTTTTCTTTGGCGCAGCATTCTTTACTGGAGCAGATGAACTTGCTTTGACAAATATCATTTTCTGAGGTTTGGGTGCGCTTTTCTTAAGAATGCGCATCTGGCGTTGGGGCGCATGGCTTTCATGCGCATGACCCTTTTGCGCAGATTTGACATTTGAAGTTGAAGCGCAACCATAGTCAGAATATGAGTTGTCATGCGCAGGTTCAACTTTAGCCTTACCCTTGGCTTTTCCAGTTTGCTTCTTTGGGTAGACATAATGGAAATTTTGTCTCTGGACTTTCTCCTGTCCTTTACCCATTGAAGTGGAACGCTTTGCTTGGGAATTTCAATAGTTTGCTGTGGTGTAAATTCCTTTTCTCTTTCAGCACAAACTGCGCATTTAAAGTCGTCACTAATTGAGAACCCAAGCCTTCTTTATCACAACTGGCTTTTTGGGTTTCTAGAATTTGATCCATAGTGACACGAGATTTGGTCCACACATCTGTGATCTTTGTGAGATCAGCAAGCTGCGCAGCCAATTCTTCGTTTCTTACTTTAAATAACGCATTTTGATCTGTCAGAAAACGGTTTTTGTCAGTAAGAGGAGTCATGCTCTTAATCTGCTCCTTAAGGAGGGTGATTTCAGATTTCAGAACAGTTTTCTCCGTCTTAAGCTGTGAAATTTCTCCAATTGATAAGTCCACTTCTTCTTTCATAGAATTAAATTTCTTGATTACCTTTTCAGCTTGTTGAAAAATAGTTTAACGCTCAACAGCAGAGACATCCTTTTCAATTTCAATTTCAGCTGGAATTTCAAGAGATTCCTTGCGCGAAGACGCAGCTACAAATTTCTTCGTTAGATCTGCTCTGGCAAATAAGTACTTGCCATTCTGTCTGCTTGGAGTCAGATGCCCCATTTCTACCAATTCAGTGATAGTGGGACCTTTCTTCTTAATTGGCTTTGGCGCAGCACCTGTGTTAACATCAGGATCGTTGTCTGAATCACTATCAGCATTTGCCACCAAGCAGAGCAGTCCATCTTCGGAGTCATCTTCATCACTTTCCTCTGTGTCGGTCTCTATCCATGTCTTGAGCTCATTGTCTGCGCAGTCTTCTTCAGCAACCATTCCGCGCTGCTTATACGATCTTTGCGCATTGTTCCTCTTCATGTACTCAAATTTTGGTGTTGGGCATTTTGAAGCGAAATGACCAGGCTTTCTACAGTTGTAGCAAACCAAATCATCATCTTTCTTTGAGTCTTTGCCACGAGAGAATTTTACTGGAGCTTTACTTGAGGATCCTGGCTTTGAGGATTTCCTGAACTTTTGAAATCGCTTTACGAACATAGCGAAGTCATCATCATCCATTTCAAGCAGAGAGGAAGTGGATACTTGTCTGAGTTTTGAGCAGACGCAGGTTCCTTTTGCGCAACATAGGAAACAAGTTTTCCTTTGCCTTCGGTTTCATCAATTCGATCAAGTTTTAGCTCATACACTTTTAAGTTAGCGTATAAGCTGCGCAGAGGCCAAGTATCTAAGAATCCAAAATCTTCTAGATGACTTGCCTTGTGCACATATCTGGAACCTAGCGCATCTAAGAATTGAGAATTGACTTCTTTATTAGTGAAAGTAGTTCCAAGAGATTTACAAGCGTTTACAACAACACAGAAACGATCATAAGTTTGTCTCAATGTTTCACCATCCTTTCTCATGAAGCAGTTGAATTTTCTTTGCACTACAAATTTTTTGTTTTCCTTGCTTACTTTGTCTCCATTCACATAGCCTTCAATAGCATCCCATAGTTCCTTTGCAGTTCCACCGCTCACAAGTTGATTGTGCGTGGAGAGGTCTAGGGTAGTGAGAATGATGTTCCTTGCTTTTCCATCATAGCCAACTCATTTCTTCTCTTCATCAGTCCATTCGTCCTTGTTCTTCTTGACAGTGGGATTATCCTTATTTGTAGCAGCATCAGGATTAGCCTTCATTGGAATATAAGGACCTTCGATAACGACGTCATGGAGAATCTCATCGATTGAGGAAAAATGAGTTAGCATGCAGTGCTTCCAGATTTCAAAGTGATCTTCATTCAGCACAGGAACCTGTGAATAGTTAGCCATTGCCCAAGATTTTGAAGCCATCTTGAATCGGCACCCAAGCTGTTAATCTTGATAAACAACGCAAGTTTAATGAAGGTGTTAGCTCTGGTACCACTTGTTGGTCCCAGAGGGGCAACAAGGGTATGAAAAATGCTAGAGGGGGGGTGAATAGCGTTTTAAAATTCTTTTCAAACCCTTTTTGCAAATCAATGGCTTATGCGCACAGTTCTCAAATAAGCTAAGTATAGCGCGCAGTGAGAGTGTGAAATGCACAGCGGAAATTTAAAGCAACACTGCGCAGGGTAAAAACGCACGCGCTAATGTTTGGCTAAACTGTTGGATAAAATCGGATTCTAAGGCAATAGGCAATAACAAACACAGCAGCAATAGCAACAATCTGGTAAGATCAAACAAAGCAGTAATTCAGAAATAACTAAGCAGGAAGTAAATAGCAGAAATAATGAACAAGCTATTTGGAGAGGTTCGATCGATGAAAGATCTACGTCCTCTACCAAGATGGTTAGTCTTGGATTTTCTAATGAGATATATATTGATATGAGGAGCTTTTACAAGATTACAACGAATCAAAACTCAAATCAAAATCTAATCAATGAAGAGCAAATCCTAGACTAAACCGGTGTTTCTCAAGAAGTAAGATTTATATGATCGAAGCTTCAAGAGGTGTGTGTGTGGCAGAAATTCTGGGCTCTATGAATCTAAGAGATGAAGAGCACGAAGAATTCTGGTGATATAAGGCTTAGGATCTGGGAAGGAGTTTGAAGGTATGAAGGTTTGAAGGTTGTTCTTGAATCTGGGATAGTAAGCAGCAAACTTCAGAACTTCAGGAATACTTGTAAGCACAAACTCTAGCAACTTGGAAATGAAGATGAGCAGGCTATTTATAGCAGAGAGCTTAAAACTAGCCGTTGGTGCTCTGAGCAAGGACGATGAGCTGGCACAATAGGATTGGTGTGCAGGTGTCCTTTATAGCCATTGGAGCTCTGATCAAGGTTGATGACCTGGCACAATGTGATTGGTGCGCAGGTATCTTTGAGCCGTTGGAGACTGAGCATAGAGACCAAATTCAAACGCTTCATCTGGAAGGTTGACAGCTGTCTCCATTTGAAATATTATGTTTGAGCGCATCTCCACCGTTGGCTATGCTGAGTGTGCAGGATTTGTCGTTTATGCACAACTAAGCGTACATCTTCTGAGCGCTTTCCAAGTTAGGTGATCTGAATGCATTGAAAACTGTGCAAGTTTGAATGCTGCGCAGTGATGTCCTGCGCAGAGAGTCCTGCGCAGTAACCACAGTCTTGCTTAGATCTTCATTCCTTCGCTCCAAGTCCTATATTCTAAGCCTATACTATAAAATGGACTATGCTAAAAATGAAGTTATAAAACCTCTTACATAGGGTTCTAAAGTCCATAAAATACTCTTAGGTGATGGTATCAATCATTTCTAACATAAATAGGAGGATTAAGAAGTAAGCATACCCAACAGCGTGAAATGCCAAATCTTTACAGATCACAAGAGTCTCAAATATATTTTCACGCAGAAGGAGTTAAATATGAGGCAGCGGAGGTGGCTAGAACTCCTCAAGGACTATGACTGCGAGATTCTATACCATCCTGGTAAGGCAAATAAGGTAGCAATCGCTCTTAGTAGAAAGAATCATGGAATGTTAGCGACAATGATCTCTAAGGGGGTAAACGTCTGGAAAGATGTCAAGGGAATGAGTCTAGAGGTGAGAGTGAGCGGGTTTTTGGCACGATTGACGTTACAACCTGCATTGTTGGGAAGGATCAAAGAAGCATAAGAAACAGACAACGAGAGGGAAGTACTAATCGGAAGAGGACGAGTGAAAGATCTTCATATGGGCGAGGATGGAATTTTGAGGTACCAGAAGAGAGTGTGGGTGCCAAACAACGACGAGATTAAGAGAGAAATAATGAGGGAGGCACACTGTTCAAAATTTTCTGTACACCCAGGGAGTACCAAAATGTATAGAGATATGAGGGAGTCATACTGGTGGAACAATATGAAGAACGATGTGGCGGAATATGTGAACCGATGTCTGACCTGTCAACAGGTGAAAAGCGAACATCAGAAGCCGGCAGGGTTGCTACAGTCATTGCCGATTCCTGAATGGAAATGGGAAAACATCGCTATGGATTTTGTAAGTGGGTTGCCGAAGACGGCCGGGAAGCACGATGCGATATGGGTTATAGTAGACAGATTGACCAAGTCAGCACACTTCCTAGCAATTAAGAAGACGGACTCGCTAGAAAGGTTGGCCAAGTTGTACATTGATGAGATAGTGAGGTTACACGGGATACCTGTCTCAATAGTGTCCGACAGAGATACCAGGTTCACTTCGAAGTTCTGGAATAGTCTACAAGGGGCGCTTGGGACCGAGTTAACTATGAGCACGGCCTTCCACCCACAAACATATGGTCACTCGTAGAGGACCATACAGACACTAGAAGACATGCTGAGGGCAACATCGTTGGATTGGCCTAATGTGTGGGATGAGCATCTACCATTGGTCGAATTCGCATATAACAACAGCTTCCATGCGAGTATTGGGATGGCACCGTACGAAGCGTTGTATGGGAGGAAGTGCAGATCGCCAACTTGTTGGGACGAGATTGGTGAGAGGAAGTTAGGTGGACTGGAGATCGTGCAAATTACCGCCGACAAAGTACAACAGATTCGAAAGTGGCTACAGACTGCACAAAGCCGACAGAAATCCTATGCTGATAATAGGAGGAGGGAATTAGAGTTCCAACCGGGGGATCGCGTATTCTTAAAGATCTCGCCAACGAAAGGGATTATGCGGTTCGGAATCAAAGGCAAATTGAGTCCACGGTATGTGGGACCCTTCGAGATACTCGATAAGATCGGAGAGGTGGCGTATAGGCTGGCATTACCACCTGTGCTGTCTGGAGTGCACAACGTATTTCACATCTCCATGCTAAGGAAGTATGTTCACGATCCGAGCCACGTGATCGAATATAAGCAATTAAGAGTTCGGGCGGATTTGACATACGACGAACGACCTGTCAAGGTAGTCGACAAGAAGCATGAGGTGGTAAGGAAACGCACAATTTCATATGTGAAAGTACAATGGAGTAACCACACAGAGAGGGAAGCGACGTGGGAGCTAGAAAGCGAAATGCGCGAATTGTACCCAGACATCTTCTCGGAGTAAGGTACGTCTAAGTTTGAGGACAAACTTCTTTTAAGGGGGTAAAGATGTAAGGACCCGAATTTTTTTTTTTTTAAATAATTATGACTAGTAAATAATAACTATAATAAATGGACTCATTTAAGTAGTGGGTTAAATAGTTAAAGAGTGGGCCAAGGTGTAATGAGCTCAAAATTGGGTTTGCCCAAATAAAATTAAATAAACCCAAGCCCAGTTAACAATTACCCAAAGTATAAAATCTTGAGTAGTGAAATTTTAGGTTTTTATTTTCATTAATCAAACAACACAAACACAAAAACCCTAATCTCTGTACTAGGCGGCCGAACCAAGAGGGAGGAGGAAGAAGAGATTTTCGCCATTGTTTTTGAAGTGTTAATTTCAAGGTAATGTCAAACCTCACATTCTAAAATTTATTTCATTGATTTTGGTTGAGTAAAACTTAAACTATGCATGTTTAAAAGAAAATAATCATTAGGGTTGCATGCTAGTAATTGAGTATGGAGAATTTAATTGCTAAAAGCTTAGATTCAAGGCTTTAATAAAATGATAATCTCCATGTTAATTTATTATCAAGATTGATTTTATGAGAATGATTTTAATGGATTAATACTCTACAATGTGTGGGGATTGAACCAATATGAGATTGAGACTAATTAGGGTTTAACAAAAAGGAGGAAAATATTGGGTTTACACCCATAAGGGTTCGGCCGAATGGCCTTGAGATGGGGGAAAATTCTTTTGTTGATTTTAGTGATTATCGTTATTAATTTATGAATAAAATTAATGGTTGGGAATTTTAAAAAAATTAAAGAACAAGAAAAATTAACCAAATCAATGAATATGGAGGATATGAGATTTGGCTATGGCCATATAGAGTGAGTGTTGATTCTTAATTAAAAAAATGTTAAGAATTGGGACGGAAAAGTTAGTATTTTAGTTAGATTTATAACGGAAAGAAAATATAAACTTTAAAAGAGTTGTTGGAAAGTTAGAAAACTAACTTGAAAGAATATAATATGTACTTGGAAAACCTTGAAAGTTAGAAAGTTAACGGAAAGGAGGAAGATTAAAAAATTTCAGTTAGTTTCCTAACGGAAAAGGATTAAACTGAAAAAGTTAAAGTTAAAAGAAATAAAAAGGAGACCTTGAGGTTAAAGGGGTCCAAGTGGTTAAAAAGAAACTTGGGTGACCTTTACGAACAAAACCAAAGTCAAGGGACCTTCCTGCAATTAAACTAAAGTTGAAGGATCAAATCGTAATTAATCCAAAGTTAAAGGACCAATTGGTAATTAATCCAAAGTTGAAGGACCAATTTGCAATTAACCCAAAGTTGTGGGACCAAGTTGCAATTGACCCAAAGTTGAGGGATCAAATTGTAATTAAACCAAAGTTGGAGGACTTAATTACAATAATATTAAAGTTAAAGGACTGACTCGCAAATCAAAGTCAGAACCCGAAACGTAA
The DNA here is from genome assembly GCA_026119855.1 of Campanula takesimana. Taxonomy (NCBI): domain Eukaryota; kingdom Viridiplantae; phylum Streptophyta; class Magnoliopsida; order Asterales; family Campanulaceae; genus Campanula; species Campanula takesimana. Next base: position 289,954 of record JAOWBW010001350.1, read on the forward strand.
AAGAGTAACGAAATAAAGAAGTAGAAACACATCTCTCAGTTAACTAAGTAGAAATAGTTAACAATGTTGAGAGTACTAAAGTAAACTATTCAATGCCTGGTAGATTCGTACGAGGAGAACTCGGCAGGGAAAAGCAATCAAGGTAAGGGATTACGTTCCTTTTGTCCTTGCATTCTTGTTCAATTGGAATTCAGAATTTTATTCTCAGAGTAGCTATCGTTATGGCTAGATAGCATTTGAATGATCCTGCGATAAGTAAAAACGTTATTTGAAGTTATCCCTATTTGGTGATGTCCCCTTTGGTCACTAAATATCATTGAATTGAGACTTGTTATGCATACCTGTACTTTCGTATGCTTTCCTACTCTAGCCCTAGAAGTGAATACTAGTGGCTTGGGACACGTTTTCAGAAAGGAGGCGTGTCGTCCCTGAAAAGGACGATTTATCCTGTAAAGGATATTAGTCTTGAAAGAGACTATCTTAAGTTAAGGGATTGCATGAGTGATCACATGCCTTCTCTCAGGAACTGTCTGATTACAAGGATAGTTCTCGACCCCGAGCATGTATGTGTGGATACCATACACGTTACGACCCGCACGAATTAGCTTGATGAAGCTAAGTGCATTAACTGTACATTTGGCATTGATGTTACAATGTACGTATGGAATTGACGGAAACTTTTATAACACCCTTGAATTGTAGAGCCATAATTCTTAAATGAATTTATCAAGTATGATGTTGACTGTGTCGAATCCCCAGTCGACTTTTCTAAGTTAAGATCACCCTATCATCGAAACTTGATCTTGGAAGTGTTTGTTCTGGTCGTCTCTCCTTAGTAACCGGAGAGGCCGCATATGAACTTACTGAGCATTCGTTCGCTCACCCATATTCTATAAATTTTCTTTTCACGATCAAGGTAGGTGGAGGAGGAGAGTAACCGCAAGGGAAGCGGTGTTTGAAGACTTTATTTGAAATTAAGAACAGCTATTGTTTTAAATTCTTGAGTTGTAAGTACTATTATGGTTGGAATGATTTCCACCAAGACAAGTTTACTTCGTTTTATTGCTTCCGCATTGATGACTGTTTGTGATGTAATGAGGGTTTGATTTATGGACCCCACTTCAATTATGGTTAATTAAGGATTTTAGTGCCATTAAATGCTCATTAAATGTATGGAAAGTTAGGGGTGTTACAATTTATTTTAAAACAAAGGTAATAATCAATAACATAAGCTGTTGTTGGTTTAACTGGATCATTTTTTTCTCATTTTTCAGCCAAGTATCCACAAGTTAAGCATCGCTAATCAATAATCATTTTAACTAGCGAGTAACCCGTGCTCTGCACGGGAAACCAATACTATGTCTTAAAAAAAAAATTTAACTATAGTTAACTAATATAGTAATCATCATTTTAACTAATACTATTAATAATAAAAATTAATCTATATGATTACTATTATTATAATAACTATTATAATTAATTAATACCATTGATAGTAATAGTTAATATATATATTAATAGCAATGATTAGTCTATATAATAATAATTATTAATATAATTATTATAATAAAATAATATTATTAATAGTAATAGTTAATTGATATAGTAACTATTATGATTAATTAATATTAAAAATTAATAATCTAACTTATATAATAACTATTATAATTAACTAATACTAATAATAGTAATAGTTAATATATGTAGCCTGTTATAGTTAACCAATACTATTAATAGTAAAAAATAACTTATAAAGTAACTATTATGGTTAACTAATACTATTAATAGTAATAATTAACTATATAGTAATTATTATAGTTAACTAATACTATTAATAGTAATAGTTAACTAATATAGTAACTATTATAGTTAACTAATACTATTAATAGTAATATTTAACTTGTATTGTAACTAATATTGTTAACTAATACTATTAATAGTAATAGTTAACTAATATAGTTAACTATAATAGTAACTATTATAGTTAATTAATACTATTAATAGTAATATTTAACTTGTATTGTAACTAATATTGTTAACTAATACTATTAATAGTAATAGTTAACTAATATAGTTAACTATAATAGTAACTATTACTAATAAGAGTAATAGTTAACTATAATGGTTAACTATTATAGTTAACTATTACTAATAATAATAATAGTTACTATAATAGTTAACTATTATAGTTACCCTTTTTAGTAACTATTATTATTAGCTAATAGTATTAGCTAATGAAAAGAAAATGAAAAGTCACTTATTTATTAGTATGTTGTTGATGTGGCTTCTCCAAATGCAAGCTTTTTCCATTGTTTGTCCACATGTCAACACCATAGCTCTTTTGGCCAACTTTAATATATATATATATATAGATTTACATTTATGAACATGAACAAGTTCACCACATACACATTTATATTCACAGTACTCTCATTAAGTTTGAGATATATCACTAATTATTTGAGATTTAACATGTATCTCATATTTTTGCATGTCAATGTTATGTATATAAAATGAATTTTCTACCAATTAATCTCTTCAATGCACTGTCCAAATAATATACTCCCTCCGTCCCCAAAATGATTTTCATATTTGACTATTCAAACTTTTTTAAGGATACGAACACTTGACTCACTAGTCATGTTTTGTTTGGGCACTTCTAAGCTTAGGTTGTAGAAATGTGAAGAATTTTTGGGGACAATGAAAAATGCTAAATGAGAAGATCATTTTGGGACGGAGGGAGTATGATATAGTCAATTTAGAGATTGAAGGGTAAATTAAAGAAGAAATTAAAACAAATTCAAAACTCAAACAAAATTGATATCTGACCAAACATTAAAGAGATTATTTTTTATTTTTATTTTTGATAATGTCCACGCCATAAGGAGGTGAGGAGAGGGATTGAACTCTAGCGCTCACCGAGAGCGAGGCTTGGCTTTACCATTGCGAACTTAAAAGAGATTAACTGGTAAACTTATTTTTGCACGCGGAATTTTTTCATACTTTTTGGTCTTACGGTTGTGGTAAAATCTTAAAACAGTCACATTTTTCAAGTTGTTTGATGCATACTCCCATATTTTCATTTTAGTTTGTCCAGGTTAGTGTGAACTGTCCAAAATAGAAAAGAATCTTTATTATTCCTCTTATTCATTCTCTATCCTACTTTACTTTTATACTCTAAACACCAATCAAGTTAATATTCTTCCTGCTCATTCTCTCTAGAAAGAAAGAAAGAAAAAAAAGCATAAGTTGTACTAGACATGACCAAAAGAAACCGAGAACCGGTAGAACCGGTGTGTAGAACCGGATACAGAAACCGGATAGAACCGAGAACCGTCGGAACCGAGAACCGAACCGGGAACCGTGTATAGCCGGTTCGAATACGGGTCCAAGGTTAATGGAACCGTGGAACCGGCGGTTACGGAACCGGGAACCGGAACCGAGAACCAGAATCGTGGAACCGAACGGTTCCAACGGTCTAGGGGTGAGCATGGTACGGTATGGTTCGGTATTGGAGTAATACCGTACCGAACCGCATATACTCGGTTTTTGAATGATTCATACCATAATAGCTCGATTCTCAAATGGTTCGGTACAATCGGTTTTCGGTTTCGGTAAGGATCGGTTCGGTAGTTGATCGATTCTTGTAAGTGATTGTCTGATGGAATTATCTTTCTTGGCGTGGGATATGATGGCCACAAATGCAATTTAAGTTCAATAACAAAACATTACCAGCACTTCATAATTAGTTATAAAACATATGATTTCAACATTGCTAAAATCTAATTGGGCTACAAAAAGACCCTATTCATAATTAGAAAAACAATTTGATACTGATGTGAGTTTTATAGGGTAAGGGATAAATACCGAAACGTCGGTAAGCCCTTAAAAGAATACTACGAACCGAATGGACTACGTGATTAACTAGGAATAGGTAGTTATATTTATTAGTAAAACGGTATCGTTTACTAGGTCGGTTCGGTACGGTATTAACGGTTTGGTAATTAGCGTTATACCGTACCAAAAACCGAAATGTCGGTTCCTATGAAATAAATACCGTGAAGTAAATGGCATGCTCGGTTTTGGTATATTTCGGTTCGGTTTTGTCGGTTTCGGTTCGGTTCTCGGTTCAATGGGTATTTCTTGCACACCCCTACAACGGTCACTAGATTCAAACTAGCCATTGGTTGCCCCCCACCTCCTTCCCGTTAATAGCCGTTAGGCGCATGGAGGAATATAGTTGTTAGTAACGGTCATAGTTATAAATCCCGTCCCGTACCGGCCGGTACGTCCCGTCCCAGTTGAAAACCGGTACGGTACAGGTTTAATTCCGTCCTAGTTTTTGTACCGTTCTGAACCGCCGCGTACCAGTCTGAACCGGACCGTACCGGTCCGGCCGAGATGGTCGTACCGGTCGGTGCGCGAAAAGAAAGACTTTTAAACCAATTTTTAATTATCGGACCTAATAAAAATATATTTAAACTTGAGTTTTTTTTTTTTTTTTTTTTTTTTTTAAAGCTATGCCCTAGATTTATACTTCACGATTAATCAACATCCATTCAACGTAATAGAACTTTCAAGGTCGTCAAGTCGCTAAACAGGAAGCAGCCTATGTAGTCCAAGAAATTGAAGCTGCAGAACTGTAATTTGTAAGCAACCTATACTAAACTTATGCTAGTATTGGTATAGTTTGATGATAAAATACAAGCTTCTGTAAATTTTTGTTGAACATATGTTATATATATAATTATCTTAAAAAATACTAAAACGTGCGATAAATCCGGTACGGTATACCGGTACGTTCCGGTACCGGTACGTCCCGTCCCAATAGCAAAACCAGTGCGTTGTCCGGGACGGTATTTAAAACTATGGTAACGGTTGTATTTAACTTTTTGGTCAGGTTTGACCAATTTTGACCTTCTTTTTCGAAGATTTTCAGGTAACAAAAAAATAAATAAATAAAAACACTTACCTGTTTGTAATATTTTTAATTATATTAATAAAATTACAAGGGTACCGTCCTCTTTTTTAAAATTAATATTTTTTTATTTTTATTACATGCTTGATAATAAACCAACCAAATTTATTAAAATTAACTTAATTTGGCTTTAAAAAAATCAAATCAGTTAGTTTTATAACTTTTTAGCTCGAAGCAGTTACTTTTCTAACAGATTTGGACTAAACTGGGAAAAAAAAGAGTTAATTGGCAGGAACCGCTGGATAGAACCGGGATCCGGGAACCGGATTAAGACGGTTCGAATACGGTTCTGGCTTTCTGGTAACCGGGAACCAGCGGTTCCGGAACCGTTTGGGCATGTCTAACCTGTACTTATGAAAAAACATGTATAAGTGTACTTGAAGTTCCATGATTGGACAATGGGGTCCATATTAAAAGTTGATGTTACATTGGACTTACTATAAAAGAAACATATTAATAAAATATGTTGTGGGAGGTGGGGGGTTAATGAAAGTTAAAACCAATGGGTATTATTAAGGCTGTTGTTGTAGTATTGTCGGCAAGGGGTACGAGGTTCTTATGGCCTACGTTCTTGGAGTCGACGTGGCTCTTTCTTCTTCTTTCATCCTCCATTATTATTTCTTCTTACTTCCCCCCACTTGCCCATACTTTCTTCTTTATTTCCATTTATATCCCTCTCCTCTTTTTAACTCAGAATAATACTAGCGGCACAAAAACTTGCTTACAAAATCCTAGGTGTAGAGTGTAGCGGGTCCATTATCGATTCAACAAATAAAATATCGACATTTTCATATCGTGACCAAGATTTTGTGACTTTATTTTGTACCCCTAGCATTGCGCACTCCCTTTATGGGCCTTGATAGTGAGGTGGATATAAGCCCAATGTTATGTTTTAGATCAGCTTCTTTGTGATGAAGGGCCCAATAATTCACTCACAAGCCCATTTAAAGCTACTCCACTTTTAAAGAAACTTGGATATCAAAGTCTTATCCACTCCCCATTGAGAAATGACAGGAGACTCGTACACTTTTGATCGGTGAAAGAAACATAATCATGGGATTGAGGCTGTCGTTGGAGGCCTTTACTGCAGCACGATGATTTCATCGGCTCATAATTTGCCACGCCCCTGCATCTGCGTAATCATCAACAACCAATATTGATTTGGTCCATATGGGATCGACTTAATGAAAAATGTGTAAATCTCAGTCATGAGTGTCAAAATGAGGGAAATATGGCCAAATCTGGACCAACAGCTACAGCGGAGCAGCAGATTCTCAATGAAAATGAAGGGGATCCCGATCCCATAATCATCAACATAGATATAGCAACATACCATTAAAAAATCTCTTCTAGCATTTAGTATATGCCTAGATAAGGTTTCAAGACCCTTCAATACGATTCACAAATACTATTTGGGATTCGTCACGATTGCTAAGAACAGTCATAACCAAATCAAGTAGCTGAACAAAATACCTTCAAAGATGGAGCTAAAGAAATACTCCCTCCGTCCCAAAATGATCTTCTCATTTGCCATTTCTCATTGTCCCAAAAAGTTCTTCATATTTATATAATGTAGGCTTAAATGTGCATAAACACAACATGGTTAGTGAAGCAAGTGTTCGTATCCTTAAAAAGTTTGAATAGTCAAACGTGAAGATCATTTTGGGACGGAGGGAGTATACTTTGATAAAAGAAGATGCATCAAATGCAACATAAGTTACCTGTCTTGAATATTTCGCATCTGGATTTTTTTTTTCTTGCTCTCGTTCCTACGTACATATAGCAGTCCTACAAGGACACAACATCAAGTATCGCGGTTTATTAAATGATGCGAGTAGGAAAATTTGAAAATTTATGTACGGGAGTCAAATCTTAATCAGCTTTGACTCTCAGGCTGGATGCTTAAAGATATGTATTCTTCTCTCTGTATAAACCTACTAAGAAATATGCTTAACGGACATTCTGAAAATGTCTACTACTTATGCAACCTGTATTCACTTTCCTAACATGTAGTTTGCCAGTATAAAGTGACTAGTGAAGAAATTTCAGTAAAAATACACTTAGGGACAAAGTTTTTTCCAAAAGAGACATTCATTTTGGGACAAAAAAATACTAGAGAATGGACATTCATCTAGGGACGGAGAGAGTACATCAGCAATTTGCATGCAGCATAATAACATGGTAAAGATAGTTCTTAGGCGAATCAGAACTACTGAAATGTTTCGAAAGAAAACTTGGTTCAGAAACAGGTATTCAAATCAATGAAACAAGCAGATTACATATATATCGTTAAGCAGGTTATAGAATTGCAAGTGTATCAAAATCCTCGTGCTTTAGTTTACCTGTGTTAGATCTTATGTACACGAGTCGAGTGCTCCCAATAATAGCAGGTTTCTTCTTTAGACCATTTATTCTCATCATCTGCATCACTTTTGCAGCCTTTCTCCACCTTCCTCGTATCTCCTCTAGTCTCTTCAGTTTCAATCAATTTCCTCACATACTTGGTATTTCTCCCTCATCACCATTGCTAACTCTGACACTGTCCCTTAAAACACTGGACGCGAAAACTGTCTAGTAAGTGATCATTTACGATATGGGGAAATATAGTTCATGAGCCAAATATAGCTCATACGCATATGGGTTGTGTTTATAATTGCCTAGCTTAAACCTGCCATGAAACGGCAAGATTCCGTCACATTTTCCTTCTCCTCAATTTTATTATATGTTGTAACAGACTTAAAACTATGTCCAAGGCCACTCTGATTTAGTTTACAGTCATCTCCAAGTGCTACCAATAATCCCCACAAGTACAAGATCCGCCATTAAAATGATGGAAGCGGTTTGGTAACTCTCAGAATGATTTTTTTCTCTATTTACCACTTTGGAAACAAACTTGAATGCTGAATGGCAATCACCACAGACTCTGATATATGGTGTGTTGAGCAGTGCAAATGCTAGAGCAAGTTTTTCACTATGACAATGCTTCTTAATCTCTCTCTCTTGTTGCTCTACAAACGAAAGCACGTGGCTTGTGTCCGGAACATACCCTATTTTCTCACTTTTGCAGCATCGCCCCACCTACCAGCAGATGCGAAAATATTATAGAGAATTATGTGGTGTCCGGACTCATAGGGATCAAGTTCAAACACACGCTCAGCAGCATAAGCACCCAACTCCATATTCTTATGTATCCTGCAAGCACCGAGTAAAGTTTCCCATATGGCAGCAGTGGGCGCAATTGACATTTCTCTTATGAATCTAAATGCACGATCCAAGAGATTCGCCCGACCAAGTAAATCAACCATGGTAATAAATGAGAAATGTCCGGTTCAACTTTGAACTTCTTCAATCTTCATCATCTCAAAGTAATGTTGTCCCCTTTCCAAAAGCACAGAATGGCTGCAAGCAGTAAGAACACATAAAAAAGTAACTTCATCAGGTAAATTCCAATGCTAAGCATTTTTTCAAAATGTTCTACTGATTCCCTTCCTAGTCCATGCCGTGCGTACGCAGTCAGCATAGAGGTCCATGAAACTGAATCCGGATTGAACACTTTTTTGGCATCCTCAATACTACCAGACTTACCGTACATGTCAATAAGCGTGCTTCCAATAAAAGAATAGGGCTTTAACCCTGACTTCACCATATGACCATGTACCCATTTTCCCTGTTCTAGAGTTCCTGTTCCCGCACAAGCCTTAAAAACAATCGAATACGTATAATCATCTGGTCATCCCTCAGCATCCTCCAAAAAAGATGAAGTGCATATTCTCCCTCCCCCTTCCTGGCATGCCCAGCAATCAATGTGTTACAGGAAACCTCATTCTTACTTGTCAACCCCTCGAAAACAAACTCGGCTTCCCCCATTCTCCCACACCTAGCATACATATCCACCAACGCACTCCCAACATAAACATCAGAATCATACCCACACTTTATCAAAAAAACCCATGAATTTGCATCTCATCCCTCTCATTACGTACATTCGACTCCACAGCTTCACCTTCAAGTCCATGATGCCCACACACAGTAAGCATAGAGGTACATGAAACTAAATCCGGATATACTAATCTTCTAAACACTTTTTTGGCATCCTTAGTACAACCACACTTACCATACATGTCAACAAGGCTGGAGCTAATAAAAGAATTTGGCTTTAACCCCGACTTCACCATATGGCAATGCACCCATTTCCCATGTTCTAGAGCTCCCACTCTCGCACAAGCACTAAAAATACTCGAATACGTGAACTCAATTGGTTTAAGATCTTCTCTCAGCGTCCTCTGAAATGACCGAAGTGCATATTCTCCCTCCCCCATCCTGGCATATCCAGCAATCAATGCACTTCAAGAAACCTCATCCTTCCTCGACAATCCCCCTCAAAAGAAAACTCAGCGTCCCCCATTCTCCCACACCTAACATACATATCCACCAGCGCACTCCCAACATATACATTAGAATCATACCCATACTTCATCAAAAAAGCATGTATTTGCATCCCATCCCTCTCACTGTCAGCTTTTAATTAAAATTGAACTAGTTACTTAAAACTGTCAGTTTTGGGTTGTCCTAATTCGAATGGGACACCCAAAATGAAAATTTGTCATAATTCGAGTAGGACGGAGGGAGTAGCATTTTTTTTCTAGTTATTAGAAGAAAAGGAACTTGATTTTGACTGGATTTGTGTTCTAAAGGTTTATGTCCAACAGCTACCAATAATCCCCACAAGAACAAGACCCATCATTAAAATGATGGAAGCGCTTTGTGTCTCTCAGAATGATTTCTCTCTTCTTCACTTTAGATACAAACTTGAAAGCTGAATGGCAATCACCACATACTCTAATATTCTTCTTAATCCTGATCGTTGATTCTGACGGCGTGTTCAGAATCGCAAATGCAAGCGCAAGCTTCTCGCTATGACATTGCAACATAGTTTCTCTCTCCTCCTCATCCACAAGCGCAAACACTTGGCTCGTGTCTTGAACATACCCAATCTCCTCGATTTCTTTTCGGATCTTCTCCCACATCGTGTAGATTTCATCTCTTTGTGGGTGAGAATCATCACTAGCCATGAACATGTGCACAACATTCTTGATCTCCACCCAACTGACAGCAGGTTCTTTCTTTACACATTTTCTTCCCGTCATGTTCTTCAATTTGCAGCTTCCCTCCACCTACCAGTCGATGCGTATATATCATGAAGGATTATGTGGGGCCCTGGGTTAGAAGGATCAAGTTCAGACATATGTTTTGCTGCATAAGCACCCAACTCCATGTTCTTATGCATCTTGCAAGCACCAAGTAAAGCGCTCCACAACTCGAGCGTAGGCTCAATTGGCATTTCTTTTATCAATTTTTCAGCACGGTCAAAAAGACCTGCACGACCAAGTAAATCAACTATGGTTGTGTAGTGAGAACTGCTAGCTTTCACCTTTAACGTCTTCATCAACTCAAAGTAATGTTGTCCTCTTTCCAAAAGCCCAGCATGGCTGCAAGCAGTAAGAACACATAAGAAAGTTACATCATCGGGTTCTATTCCCAGATTCAGCATTTTTTCAAAACATTCCACAGCTTCACTTCCAAGTCCATGATGTGCATACACAGTAAGCATAGAGGTCCATGAAACTGAATCCGGATGTACTAATCTTTTGAACACTTTTTTGGCATCCACAATACTACCAGACTTACCGTACATGTCTACAAGGCTGGAGCTGGTAAAAGAATCTGGCTTTAACCCTGACTTCACCATATGCCCGTGTACCCATTTCCCCTGTTCTAAAGCACCCATTCCCGCACACGCACTAAGAACACTCGAATATAAGAAAACATCTGGTTTAAGATCTTCTCTCAACATCCTCCGAAACAACCGAAATGCATCATCTCCTTCTCCCTTCCTGGTATATCCAGCAATCAATGCACTCCAAGAAACCTCATTCTTACTCGACATCCCCTCAAAAGCAAACTCGGCCTCCCTCATTCTCCCACACCTAGCATACATATCCACCAGTGAACTACCAACATAAACATTAGAGTCATGTCCATATTTCACCAAAAACGCATGAATTTGCATACCATCCCGCTCACTTGGCACACACCCAGCCGCCTTCAAAAGACTTGAAAAAGTAAAATGATTTGGTCTCGATCTACCCCTAACCATTTCAAGAAACAAAGCCAACGCATCAGCCGGTTTATCCTTTTGACTATAGCCAGTAATCAAAGCAGTCCAAGTGACCATATTTTTCTCTGGCATTTCATCAAACACTTTCCGTGCTTCGCCCAAACTGCCACACTTTGCGTACATATTCAAGGCCGTGGTTTGAATATCAATACAGTGACTAAACATAGAATTTGAGACATGGGTATGAACCATTCTACCTTCCTTGAGCTTACCCAATTGGGCGCAACGGTTGAGCAACTGGATGTACAGTCTACGGTCTAATTCGACCGACCCATCATCGATCATGTCCAGTACAAGAAGCTTACCCTTCTGGGTTTTGTTGAGAAGGTCTTTCTCTTGAAGGAGGCATGAGGAATCGGAAAAAGTTTGGTTGTAATGGTTCGTAAATGTGGTGAAAAATCGGAGAAAAATAGGAGATTCCGTGAGGGTTTTGGTTGGGGAAGGGATGATGAATGCATTGGAGATGAATTGAGCAGTTGGGATTACCCTTTTCATCTACTGTGTCGTCCGTTTGAAGAAGGCAATTTGTCGTTAAATGGTGTTATTGCTCAACTGGGCGGGTTTATTCAAAACTTGTCTTCTCCACCTTTTTTCCCTTCAACTTTCGGTTCTATTTTTTTTTTTTTTTTTTTACTTTTTGCCCGTGTTCTAAAAAGTCCCAGGCCGCCTAGGCTCGCCTAGAATATTATAACTATGTCTGAATTCTCGGTTCCGCCTAGGCCTAGTCTAAGTAAGCCGCCTAGGCGCTAGGCTCAACTATGGCGTATAGCGACCGTCTAGCGCTTTTTAGAACCTTGCTTTCGGCTCTATAAAAACCTTATTTTATTTTTTAGAAGGCAAACCTGGAATGATGATGATTAATTTTTATGATAAAAATATCTGTGACACCAACTAATGTTTAAACTCGTCAATACTTCAATATTTATATTGTTTATACATACTTCCTCCATCCGATTATAATTTATAAAAATTGGAGTAGACACAATTTTTTTTTAAAAAAAAAAAAAAGAAGAAAAGATAGTTGGGTACTTGGGTATGAGACAGAAAATGAAGTAGGGAATCGTAAATGGGTAGATGTTGTGAATATGACAAAGAATCACATTATTTAAAATGTTTTTTAAAGTGTGACATTAAAATGACAATTTTTGTAAATTAAAGTGGGATGTAGGGAATATTCTAATTATTGTGTTAGGAAATTGTATGAATGTAACAAACGAGTAAACTACCAAATTGACCCGCCTACTACTCCAGATTTTCAATTTTACCTTTGTACTATCGAAACAACAAAAGTAACCTGCGTACTATTGATAAATTAGCAAAATTAACCTATTTTATTAACGTCCGTTAAAAATTTAACGGGCTTATCCTAGTAAGCAACAACTTGACCCCCTCCTCTTTGAAGTGGCCCAAACTGGACAGTCTTAACCAAATTCGTTTAAATTCTAACAAAATTGTTAACTCATTATCTTACTATTAAAATATAATGATCATCAAGAAAATAGTTTTATTAAAAATTAAAAACAAAAATGCAAAATATTTTTATTGTATTAAAAATTCTTTATGAGTCTGAAAGACTATTATCTTAAACAAAATTAATAGCCTTCAGATCTGTCTCAACTCAAGGCCGACGGTGCCCTAGGCGGAGAAAACATGTACTGTAGTCTTCACGATCTCTCCTCTCGTTGATGCAGCCGCCCTTTTACCCTTTCCCTCATTCCCTAGATCCAGATATGGTGGGTTTTTTGGTGGGGGAGTGGCGTTGGAATGGTGGAAGTGGGGGAAGGAGGCGAAGTGTGGGTAAATAACTAAATATATAGGAGGACGATTTGGGGCGGTGGAGGGGGAAATGTATTACTCATCTGGTTTTTTTTTTTTTTTTTTAAGCAACTCATCTGGGTTTTTAAGTAGTATATATATGATCTCTTCAAAAAAAAAAAAAAAAAAAAAAGTAGTATAGTTTATGAAAATTTGATTTTAGGTTTACGACAATCTGGGTTTGAGCACAGTTGATATTCAATTGCCAAAAAAAGGCCAAATTACATTTTACCCCCAAAGTATCCACCGATTCCCACTTTGCACCCCCCCCCATTTGAAAAGTCGGTCTCTTTGGTACCTAAGTTTCCAATTTTTTCCACTTTGCACCCCCCCGTCAAATGGCTGTTAAGAAAACTAACATACAATGCCATATGCATGTCACATGATGGGCATTAGTCTTTTGCCTTGAGAAAAAGAGGGCTTAAATGTCTTTTATGTATTGTCTTCTTCATACTAGAGCTACCACTAGCACCACCCATCACCAGCACCACCGCAGTAACACCACCACCACCACCCACCATTGCCAATCTTCAAAATCGAAACTAAGTGCAGATGGGTTTCTAAAGCATGAACAAACCTAGAGAGGAACAAACCCATATCAAACTTAGAGTTCGGAACCTAAATCGAAATCAAAATTGAAATCCAAAACAAAGTGGAACAAACCCAAATCTGGGTTTCTAAATCTAAATCAAAATCAAAGATCAAAACTTAAATCAAACCAAATCAAAATCAGAAAAACCATAGCTAGGGTTTAGATTGAAGTTTCAAAATATGAAGTTTTGGAACCTCCATTAATGCTCAAAACCCAGATCTTCTGGGTTTCAACAACTCATATATCGATTGTTTCCTTCATCACCATCATCGAAAATCTCTTCTTCCCCATTATTTTTTGGCATATAATCCCGTTTCTCCTTGCTCCTTACCGTTCAGATTTTGAGCGATGGAGAAAAACCATAGCTAGGGTTTAGATTGAGGGCGTAAAGTGGGTTTCAGCTTAGATCTGGGATTCGTCACCTACATAGTCGAATCTGGTTGTAGGAGATGAAGATTGTGGTGAACTCATAGTTGATTTTGAAGAAGAATGGGGCATGGGGCTACAGGAACGACGAACTGGGTTTAAATTCCGTTTTTCCTTCTTTTCTTTTCTTTTTTTGAATTTTTCTTTTCCTTTTTTTTCTTTATTCTTATTGCCTTGAAAAGCCACCGTTTGGTTCCAACGAAAAATAAAAAAGGATTTCATAGTAAAAGGACGAATATGCCCACCACGTGATGAGGCACATGCTATTTAACGTTAGAAATCTAACGTCTGTTAGCACCAGGGTGCAAAGTGGGAAAAATTGGAAACTTAAGTACCAAAGAGACCGACTTTTCAAATGAGGGTGCAAACTGAGAATCGGTGGATACTTTGGGGGTAAAATGTATTTTGGCTCCCAAAAAAAACAAAGCTTATGGATGGAAACTGAATAGGTGGGGTTTTTAACTCCATTACTGGTTTTGTTTTATTTTATTTATAAAAAAAATCCATGGCTACATAAAAAATTCAATATTAAATTAAAAAAAAAAAATATATGTTAATCTTAGGATAATGAATCAACAATTTCATTAAAATTTTAACGAGTTCAGTTTAGTTTTCATTCAATCAACGACACGTCATCAAGAAATTGTTCAACTTGTTGCTTACTAGAACAACTCCGTTAAATTGTTAAATTATTAACAGACGCTAATAAATTAGGTTAGTTCTGCTAATTTATCAATAGCACGCAGGTTACTATTGTTGTTTCGATAGTACAAAGGTAAAATTGAAAATCTGTTGTAGTACGCGGGTTAATTTGGTAGTTTACTCGTTTTTTATTTATTACTATATGATTATTTTAAAATTTGATCATATGATTAATTAGTTTTTTCTAACAATAAAAAAGTACTCCAAGTTTTTACAAGAGCGCATTTGTTCAAGAAAATAGCGTTAGAGCAATGCTAGGGGCACAAAATCTTGCTCACAACATGCGTTGGTGATATTTTATTGGTTAAATCGATATTGGACCCGCCAGACTCTAATTAAAATCTTGTTCAATTCTTGTGATCGAGGATATTGATTTCAGTGAGGAACTTGAAATCGGAGAAGCTGGAAGATCAAAGCCAGAATGATAGCCATGTTAGATAATGCTGCCTGGATCATTGAACTTCATAGATGGTTTTTGCAGGTCAAGTTGGGGGGATGAGAGGATTTAAATGACATCTCCCATAAGTCAAGGGGGGTCGAGTGACCCCCCATGCAAAGT
Source organism: Campanula takesimana (assembly GCA_026119855.1). NCBI lineage: Eukaryota > Viridiplantae > Streptophyta > Magnoliopsida > Asterales > Campanulaceae > Campanula > Campanula takesimana. The sequence continues at coordinate 305,204 of JAOWBW010001350.1, forward strand.
ATGGTATGGATAAACACATTCACATGTCATAATGTCGCTACAAAGCTTCACTGTACGTGGGATCCAGGAAACGGCCGTGCCCACATGGGCTAAATGTAGACAGCTTTCTCCTGCGGATTGAAAAAAATCTCATATCCAAAGTCGAGGTGACACCAAACAGGAAAACTTATGGAAAGTGAGGAACCTGGTATTGCACTTAGAGAACTAACCAAGTTCCTCCAAGATAAGAAGGCCGAGAGCCAAAATGAAGCTAATGGTAACGTAATTAGATCAAAGACCGTATGCCATTAGATCATTCTCACTCTGCTTATTTCACGAAGTAGCCTACAGAAATAAAACTTTCCGCATCAGTATTCACACTACGCAAGGAGGTTTTTCCAAGTCCGAGTGAAGATGCATGCAGGTCTTTGGAGATTCCAATGATATGATTACATGCTCATTAACATGATTCCACCTTCCCAGTATGCAGTTGCAAAGTCAGAATTTTTTTATTAATATAGAAATTTGGCACAAAGGGGGTCAAAATGATATCATAATACAAATTTTATCACAAAGTACAGGGGGTCGAAAATTACAGATAGCAATTTGAGTACAAATCTTAAATTTTATAAGTACTAAAATCAGTAAAATGACATTTTTCAAAATTAAGGGGGTCGAGTGACCCCTATCTCATACAAGTGGCTTTGCCACCGCCAGTATGGTTAAGCATGCTTTTTTTTCCCTTCTAATCCTTCATCAACCAAAGGACTAACGTAACAACTACAAAGAGTTTGCAGAAAGTTAATAGCATGACCACATTTATTCATGCCAGAACCAGGTACAAAATTTTCCTTCAGCAGTCTAGGAAATTAGATATCGCAAACAGTGGCGAAGCCAAAAAAAATCGAGAAGGGAGTCGAAGTTGTTTTAGAGATAATGATGATAATTGACGTATACAAATTTAGTATTAAAGGGGGGTCAAAAGAAAAATTTAGTGTAACTTGTTATCAAAATTAAGGGGGTCAAAATGTTATAATCTATATTTTTAGTAGTAAAATGTCATTTAATTTTTTTTTAAGTACTAAAATTGACATGTTTCAAAATTTAAGGGGGTTGGATGACCCCCATGGCTAAGCCTTAGCTTCGCCACTGATCGCAAAACTGGGCAGCAAAAAATGATGGAGGTAGAAGGACAACTTTGAAATGGGACCTAACAATAACTAACTAGATTCTAATTCGTTAAGTTTCAATACCTTGGGAAAGAATCTGAGGACTAGTCAATGGGGTCAATTTGAGACGGAAAGAGTAATAGATCATCTCTAAATTCTAAATAACTCTAAATAAGCTAAGCATAGCCGCTGCATAGTCCATAGCATAGAGCTTCATGAAGATATGCTTCACACTCACGAAGATTCTTCATTGCTTTCATAACTTGGGACCAACTTTTCCTGTGGTGGAATTAACAAAATTCAAACCGATGCATGTTACTGACGTTTATCCCTGAGTTATGGTTGCATTTGGAACTTAAGATAGGACAAAATTCACTTGAAACCTAATCATAACGATCAGTTCAACTCATGACATAATACGAACAGTAACAACTGGTGTACAAATTCTTTAAATGCATTGGAAATGTAATAAGGCAATGGCATAATGTAGAACCATTTCACACTTAAATCTAGGGAAACGGATCATTCAGCAACAGAGTCCCAAACAGGAACTGCGAAAGACTCCCGCCGTCCTGAAAAGTTAGTCCCACCTCTTTCCGTTGTTCGTTTAAATGAACTTTGAGCAAAACTTTAGGTTACTTTTAATTATCCTAAAGAAAATCTAAAACTTGTTGTTCATTCACGATTATAAATATTGTCGATAACAATTCTCAGATTCTCATTAGGATAATTAAAAGCAGCCTAAGAGATGATAAACCCTTCTCATTATATGTCACAATGACACCAATTTCGGTGGCTGAATTGCGTGTGAAAATGTTTTTTACCAACTTCATTACTATGTTCTTAGCCTCGTTTGTTTAGAATTACGGAGTATTAATCAACACCAATGTGTGAACAAGCTCGTAACATAGCTGTTAATTTCGATATTGAACATATAATGTAAGCATCATACAAAATTCTACAGATGTAATTACCCGCGAAATTCAATAAAAATACAAGAAAATGATCAAAATACACTTACAGATCAAGATTTTCCAACCCATACTATTGAGCCTCACCACCTTCTTCTTCCAATTTCTTGACATAAGCCTTCAAAGTCAACACCAAATTCCTCGCCGGAGCCTGCAATGTCCCAACAACCGCCGTCGCCGGCCCCTTCAACGACCCCAAAAAGTTAGCATAAATCTCAGCCCTCGTCGGCAGATTCTCCAATGCCTTGAAATCCCCAGGCGCATAATATTTCCCCTCAAACACAGCCCCACTGAAATCATTCCCTTCTACTTTCGTCTCCTTCTGGAAAGTTCTAAACGGCTTAAGCGCCGCCGGGATCTCCTCGCTGTGAACGAACAACCAAGCGTTCATCCCCTTCATACACGGCTTCAGCGCCGCCCAAGGTGTGTCTTCAATCGCTTTATAGACGAGGGTGTTTTTCGCGACGAGGAGTTTGGTGGTTTCCGGCAATGCGGAGCGGAGGTTGCGGAATTGTTGGACGGTTAAGCCCTTGTAGGCAATGCCGGCGATTAGGTGGCAGTCTTTGAGCTGCTCTTTGACTGTTTCGACGGTTTCCTCCTTCTTTGAGCGGCTGATGGCGGAGCGGATTGTGGTGGCGCCGCGAGAACGGGGGTGGTGGGAATTGGGGTTGTGGGTTAGGAGAAGGGGGTTGAGGAAATGGGTTTTTAGGGTTAGGGGTTGAGGGCGGGTGGAGAAATTGGGGAATTTGGTGGAGGGGGAGGTGAAGAGAGTTGCCTCCATTGTTGAAGGTGGATTAGGAGAGAGAGAGTGAGACTGTGCAGGTCCTCTCTATCGACACCTTATCTTCATTTGCAGGGATGACCTTTTTAACAAACGACGTTGTTTCCTGACTATGGTGGTAGTTTTTTGTTTTTTTAAAAAAAAAAAAAATGATTTACAAAATAATGTATCATGATTTATTGGTGCTTTCAATTAGAGTTTAGCGGGTTCAGAAATCAATGCAACCAATTAAATATCACCACTTCATTTTGTATCAATTTTTTTTGTTGTCACGATTTATAACTTTGTAAATAAAGTATCAATATAAATACATATTTATATTAAAGTAACACTTTGAAAATATTATTTTCAATAAGAGTAAAAAATTATGAATATCTTTGTTATCTTCTTTTAATTTTTTGTTTTACAAATATCAACATAAAATATAATAAAATCATTATTTAAAAAAATGACACAAAAATGTCTTTAGATAGTACTCCCTCCTTCCCAGAGTATATGTTCACCCTCTCATTTGCACGAAGATTAAAAAGTGGTGAAAGTGATGTAAGTGTTGTGACTTGTGAATATGAAAAGTAAAGTAGGAGATAAGATGAGTGAGAGGAATAGTAAGTTGATTGGTGTTGTGAGTATAAAAGTAAAGTATGAGAAAGAATAGTGTGAGGAATAGTAAAGATTTTTTGTCATTTTAGGAAGTGGACATACTCCCTCTGTCTCTTTTTAAGAGTCAAAAATTTCCTAAAAATGCGTCTCATTTTAAGAGTCAAAATCCTAAAATGGAAAGTAGGTCCTAAATGTCATACTCATAACAATTATCCACTAACTCTTCTCTACCCCACTTTCTCTCTTCTACCCAAGTATCAATACTCACAACACATCACTTTTTTGGGACAGAGCGAGTATACTCTAAAACAAACTAAAAACGAAAGGTGGACATATACTATGGGACGGAGGGAGTACGTACTACCCCATCTCAAAATAAATAATATTTTTTTAAAAAAAATTTGTTCATCAATTTTTTTTAAAAAAAACTAATCACTTGTATAAGCAAGTATATCTAGACAACTTCACTACAAAAACCATCCGTTCAACCACATTTGCTGCTAGGATTTAATATGTCGTCTTATTGAAAAAACTGATGAGAGGAAAAATAGACAAAAAGAAATTTCGGAAGATAATAATTCAATCAACAAAATACTTTTATAGTTTTCCTAATCCGAGCTTTTCTCTTCCTTTGGAGGTGCAAATTGCCTGCTAAGACGAGATCTTGTCCACGGATCCAGAGGTGCTCTTTGAGGCGGTGGGGGAGTTGGTGGCTTCGCTTGTCTAAGCTCGTTCTCTCTATCAACAAACCTGATATAACACATATTTGAAGAATAAGGGCCTATTTGTTTGGGTTGAATGATGCCTCTGAATGACCCAAAAGTGTTGTCTTTTAGGCAGGCCTCATTCAGCCAAAACAAACAAGCCCTAAGACGGTGATTTGAAAGAGGTGAAAGCGCAACCCGGTGGTGCTAGTAGCATTAGAAAGAAGATCTTTTGTCTCATAATAGCCTGCTCCAGTCCCCTTACGAAACTTTCGTTATTGGGTTAATCATACATTTGACATGTTTCTAGCGATTCACATGGCATCATCAAATGATACTCCCTCCGTCTCAAAATAGATGTCGTTTTGGAAGTTATTTTTTGTCTCAAAATGCTTGTCGTTTTACTATTTTCAAGGCTTTTTTGTTGTTGTATATCAATTATACCCTTATTAATGATAGTGGAGTATCTCTTGCACAAGCATTTAATTGCCTATGTAATTGGATAACTTTAGGGGTATATAAGACTTTTTTACATGCATTAATTCTATTTCTTAAGAATTGTGCAAATGCTCAAAACGACATCTATTTTGAGACGGAGGGAGTACAAGTCTTGGATAAGAATCTACACCGCACTAGAACGCCCTTGTTGACGATCCTTTACTTTTTCAGCATCTAGGGTTCCTCGAACAATGTGATATCTCACACCGGGTAAATCCTTAACCCTCCAACCTCTTAATAACTAACCCTCCAACCTCTTAATAAGACTACAGAATGTTCTTGTAAAGAAGGGCCAATACCGGGTATATAAGCAGTGATTTCAAAAATTACATCCGAGGTGATACTTTGGTGGCAGGGGCGGACCTAGGCAATACACTGGGGGTGCAAGTGCACCCACTTCCCCATATACAAGAAAATTTATCATTTTTTATAATTATATGCACATTTTGTAAATATTTTTATACGGGGTGCACTCATGAGTCATGTAGCTTGCTTAGTTCGGTGGGTAAAATGCAAGATTTTAACTTGTGGTCTTGGGTACGAGTCCACCCGCTTTAAATAAATAGTTCCTGGGTCAGTCCGCCACTGCTTGGTGGTTTCAAACAACTTGCATAAAGGACCCAACTATTTCTATCAAGTAAGGAGATACACGGAAGCGGATTCAATTATGCAATATTACCACAACTTGTTGATTCATGGATTCCCTTGGATATAAAAAGCATCCTCTACCAACAATCTTGAATTAAAGGACCTCATAAGCGTGATCTAATACCCTAACTAGGAAAGCAATCAATGTTTTCAGGGTCATCGTGCATGCACTGGTTAGAGACAAAAGGATTGCTGTGAAAGTTACACAAGAGTCTTACTCGATGTAGGCCATCTCTGCAGCATCACCTACTCGAATTCGAGTTCGAAGTAGCCTCGTGTATCCACCTGCTCTGTCTCTGCAAAAACAGAAATGTCAAGAAAGAGTTGCAATCCAATAAGAAGTAAGATTAAGGAAGGGATAGAAGCAAGATTACTTGTAACGGTAAGCCAGCTCTGTAAATAGTTTGTGAATGACATCATCTCCTCGCACAAAGGCAGCCGCACGCCTTGCAGCACAAAGAGAGCCCTGGCATGTATAGGAGGAGGTTTCGAAATGAAAAAGTTTGGAGCAAAATTACATTATGAAAATTAATCATTCAAATTGAAACAATCTTTAGCAAATATCGTCACATTATCCGCAACAAGTGAATCACAAGAGTGCATACCAGTGGATAATACTAACCTCCGTCCCAGCTCAATGTGCACTATTCACTTGGTCAATTCAATCAAACTTTGATCATAATTTTATGAAAATGTTGATATTCATAAGCAATGAATATCAACAAGGGTTAATAAAACTAAATGCGCGGGAATTAAGAAAAAAGTGAATACAATAATGATAGTGGAGTATGTGCTAAAAGTAAAGTAGGAGAGAAAATGAGGGTAGAAAATAGTAAGTGGATTGTTGTTGTGAGTGGGCAAATGGGCCCCATTGAATAAAAAACCATTTTCAAAATTCTATTTTGGTTTAGTAACCTTTGTTATGGGAATCCCAAAATGGAAATAAGTAACTTTTATTATCGGACTAAGGGAGTATATTCAATGAGTTCAACCGATAGAAAGCAAAACAAAGCAGTATCATAGAACTCATTGAACCAGGATGGAGTCTAATTCTCTAAAGATCCACATTCAAACATCCATAGAACTGAGATCTTTTATACTATAAAACATTATACAATTACTACTAATATTAGACATACGCACTAATTCCTTGGCTCCAGGAAGACTGAATATAACAAAATTACCCCATGCTATCAGCAACCAGTTGCCCGAAGTCTTTTGTCCAACTGTATGAAATCTACCTCTTATTTTTCGACTATATCTAAGTGAGAGAAAAGGCAACCCTCATGGTTGCCAGCTGATCTAGAAGAAATCCATCCTCCCGACCCACCTCATAACTTTCCCAATCCTTAACTATCACAAAATGCAGTAGGTTCCACCACTAGAAATGCTGCATCCCGGTTACGATCATCATGAACCTCAGCCCTTCCCACTCAACTGTGAATCAAGAAAACAGTCTTGGGTGTGACTCAGGATTAGACACATCAGATATCCAAGCTGTCTGGAAAAACTTCTTCAAATTCTGTGTACTCATTGGAATTATTCACATTGTGAATAATTCTTGCCCACCAAGTCACCAACATCAAAAAGCGCCGAACCTCTCCATTCAGCCTCAAAAAGCTACTATCTAAATCTAAAATGCGTTGCACATAAAATTTAAGCAACCATATTTCAAAAACATCTCTCACAGCTCGAAACCAAACTATGCTTAAACTTCAGAGGGCCTAGACTATAGGTAATGCACTAACCCTGCCCAATAATTCTGCATCTGAACCTCTCCGTCCAGCATTGTGTCCCATGTGCATCCTCAATCTCACAGCCCAAATCTGACATGTTTCCAAGTTGTCAAAAGGTAGTCAGATTTCACCCAACCCGTTTTGGTTTCTGAAGTAAAATAAAGCGTTACCAGAGATTTGGTCTACTTGTTGTCCAGCAACAACATAGTCAATGGGTTTCACTTGTAACAATTATCTTATCCTGCTTTGATCAGTCACAAGGACGCCCCTCCGCTCTCTCCTGCCTTCACATTGCATTACGTAATAAAGAAAGAGATAGAAATCTCACACATTGGAAACACTCTCCATTCAGTGGTAATCAGTCGGAATTACAACTTAGTGTTATTTTTTATTCAAGAAAAGGGGTTCGAAAAATTCTTGTGAATTCAAAGATAATCCCTCTGTCCCGGAATAAATGTCCTACTTTCCATTTTCGTTTGTCCCAAAATAAATGTCACCTAACTAAAACTAGGGTATGAAGTTTGGTGATTTTCCTATACTATCCATTCTAATAGGCACAAGCATTGCAATGTCATAGGAGGTGTCACTCTACCCATAAGAATGGACTGGGGCAATCAAGGAAACACAACTAAAAGCTTAAAAACATTGACTTGTCAACTATGACATTTATTCCGGGACAGAGAGAGTAATAAATTGCCAGCACTTAAAAGAGAGGGGGGGGGGGGTTCAAACCCCCATGCCTTGTATGTAGCTTAGCCACATCTTTTATGGAGTACACTAATCTAACCTGTTATAAGCCTACACTCCATGGTCTGAAAACATTTTGGATATATGTGCAAAAGTTCACCGCATCTGCGTTAAAAATTATGTTTGATAAATCATGTGTAAACTCTTTAGCAATTTTGCATCATTCTTTTGTTATACTTATTGGAGTTTATTTAAACTGACAAAAAATATTAAGAGAGTGCAAGATGTCGTTTGAAAAGTCCTTTTATATAAAGCATAACTCATTCTTCAAGAATTAACATACAAGAAGACTGTAACAGAAGTTTGTCATCAAACAACAAAAATTTCCTCTACACTCACCTACACAATTTTGTAAGATTTCAATCACATTAGTTAGTGCAATCTCTCAGCACATTACCAATAGCCAATTCCATATGTAAACAAGATTTACTTTAACAACATTTACCGTACTAAGAGATCAAGTATATCATAACAATGTATCACATGAATTTGAGTTCGCTTACCTACATGTAAGGACAGCGTACATATACTTAAATAGTCAAATCAAACTCACGCCCTTAACACAACCAATATTAACTACATTCTCTAAAGTAGAATACCACCCTGAGATTGCATACTCGCTATCTTCCATTTTTATCACCCAAGATCAAATACACTAAGCTCTCACTTGATCACCCACAATAGAAGAATATGATTGAATTATTTGTCCAAAACATGAAATTAAAAATTAAAATGAACGAACATGTAATAAACATATAGCACCACATAATATAAAATTAATTCTTGGAACTGAGCTTAAATCCAACTTAAAATTGGTAGAGCTCAAATAAGAACATAAGTTATGCCCACCTCTTTCCCAAGCTGTACCATGTTATCAGCAAGCCGCCGAACTTCTTTTGCCTACAGTGGAATACAAATGTAAATAGAGCAATCCATGAGTTGTATAATATCCATCCCATTACAGATTAAGAAAATTCTCTCAAAAGTGTCAAAATTACCGATTCAAGAAAGCGCATTTCTTGGTAGAATTGTAAGTACTTAAAAAAATTGTCTAAAAAATACCGTAGCAAAATTAACGATTCAAAATCCATAATCAGCAATAAGAAAAGAATTAAATTACCTTAGCGACAGTGGTTTCAATGCGCTCGTGCTTCACCAGCTGCGAAACCATAGTTCTAGAGAAGAAATTTACAATTAATAAAAAAAGATTAAGCAAACAAACTAAAAAATGGATACCGAAATTGGAGGTTTAAAACCCTAATGATTTAGATAACGGGAAGAGAGGAAAATGGAATTGAGGATGAGTAAGAACCTGAGCATAGACATTCGATGACCCGTAGGTCGATTGAGCTTCCTGAACTTCGTCATGGTGGAAAGGGGCTGCAAAAGAAACCGGGATAAACCCTTTTTAATGGTCTGTCTGTGCTTTTTGGCTCGTGTAATTCGCCGGCGGCGTGATTCGAAAATGTAGAGACGAAGAAAGATGAAAAGGTTTGTTTGCGTTTTGGTTTAAGAGCGATGCTATTCACACCCCTAACTTCTAAGTGGGAAATAATAAAGTTACAAAAGATCGCTACAAAATGTGGCTTACAAAATAATGTGTTATAATTGCGTTGGCGTTTTTAATTAGAGTGTGCCGGGTCCACTATCGATGTAGCCAATGAAATATCGCCACCACATCTTGTATCTTTCATTTTGTAAACTTCTTTTGTAAGTCTAGCATTGCCCCTTCTAAGTACACTTAAGTCGCATGGGTAAATATAAAGTCACAAAAAAATGACACAAAATATGGCTTACAAAACGATGTGTCAAAATTCTATTGGGGTTTTTAATTAAAGTGTGTCGGGTCCACAATCGATGCAACCAATAAAATATCGTCACCTCACTTTGTATCCATCATTTTGTGAACTTCTTTTGTGTTCCTAGCATTGCCCAAGTCCCATACACCACTTCTCATACACAACCCTTCTCTATTTAATTTTTTTATGGTCAATACAAATTAACTTTGACCACTATATCAGTTTCGACCAATATATCCTTTTATGTCCTTCCTTCACCGCACTCTTCACCATTTTCAAACACACCAATTAATGGAGTCGTTAATGGAAACTATGCCCCTAGTCTCATCTATTTTGTGTGTAAATCAGCAACGGTAGCTCGCTAACGTCGGCTCCGACTTAGTGTTACGTCGTGCCTTTACCTTAACAAGAATTGCACCGTTCCCTCAATAGCCCAAACTGTGTAACCAAAAAAGACTGGTCGTTAAAAATGATGCACACTTATTATTCTTTAATATCAAATATCAAATATATGAATAATTCTGAACATACATTTGTCGAAACTCCTGAATCTCGCTGACTTGTGCACAGTAAATCACTTTAGAGACATTGAAAGTGTTGGACAAACGAACGTCCCCTCGAAACTTTCTCACCCTACCAAATTAAATGATAACCGCTATTTGGCCCTCACTACGTTCAATATGATTGAGAAGATCTTCTGCATACTGTCCCCAAAGTGTATAGGGGAGAATATTTCCACTGCAAAAACAGAAATCGCTTATTTATGGCAAGGGTAGGTAATAGAAATAAGGATTTTTTCTGTTGATTTCAATGTACCTCAAATTGGACAAAGTAATGTCCAGCATATTAGTTCCACGTCCTTGGACTTCCCTGTTTTGCATAGCACTCCGGCTATAAAGGCGACCAATTACATCCGCAAAAACCATTTAATAATAAAGCATGGTTAAATAAAATTAAAAGTATGTGAATCTAGTATTGACACGAAATTTTATATGTGAATCTAGTATTGTCACGATATTTTATTGTTGTATTCTTACCCACTAAGATTTCGTCATCATGGTCTTCCCAAGTTGAGAGGTCATCGTACATCTTAAACTCGTACATATGCTGAGGAAAATTTGGATCAAACACTTCAACAGTGTTTGTCCTTTGTGTGGAGATCATCTTGAAATCAGAGGTAGTAGTCCTGACCCTCATGTTTGTTGTCGGGAAGAAATTCTTAATGCAATAAAGATGCTCCTCACGAAGCATATGACGAAATTTGGGGATGAAATTCCTTTGAATTGAACCATGAATCATTCGACCCTACAAAATATTCAAATAGTAAAAATTATAACCATTTAACTTACAGTTAAAAAAAGCGTTTCAAAATAAATAGTGAAACTTATGACATACATCCACATCATGGAAGATGCATTCAATAGTATATATGTTGTCCACATCATCACCTACATGCAGGGAGTACCAAACAGACCTTGACATCCTGGTTTAGATTGGAAGGATCAAGGTTTTGAATAAGCTTGCAAAGAGGTGCCATTATATAAAATAGGTGGTGACGAGGTGAAGAATGCTTCCAAATGAGAATTTTTTTCTATTTATACAGGTACCCATAGAGAAATTATGTCAATTCAAAGATAAAGGAAGAAAATGAAAATAAAATGCTATCTGAGTAACGGGTAGTGGATAATTCGAAGAACGGAAAGAAATTTCAAAATAAGCCGGCCATCCAAGGATTTAAATGAGTTGTGAAGCAGACATGTACGTTACACATGTTTGAAGCACAAGTATAGGTAAAATGGAACGCCACGTACACCAACTATTCAAATGTACAGCCTCCATCTCACGCGACCCAGGGAAACAATCCTCTTATTATATATTGATAGATATGCGACCATACCCAAGCCATCCTGTCACTCGCATTGCCAATGTATGTTGCAATTTTCAGGTTAGCTGTGAATTTATCGCATGAGTTGTCGTCGTTGTCGTCGCAAATTCTAAATATATGGAATATTGGATGGATTTGGGGGCGGGCATTACGAATCGGAAGGGGGCGAAGGACATGGTGGTGACATGTGGCATGAAGTCATTTGACCTCTTTAATTTTATAAATGTTTATATTAGCACTAAAAAAAACCCTTTTTTAAATTGAAATGTATTGTCCCTTAGTTTTGGGTAAATATGCATTCTATTATTGTTTGACCATTTATACATATTTGGATACCCAAATACTCCCTTCGTCCCGGTACAAGTGGCACCAACTTTGGGGACATGGAGATTAAGAAAAGATAGTATATGTGTGGTAGGAATGAAGAGAGAGAATGAGTGTGGTAAATAGTAATGTTGGTTGAATAAAATGAGTGGTGGAAAATGAAAAGAGAGAATGAGTGGGCTTGAATAGTGGGGTTGGTTGAATATAAATATATTAAAATATTTCTATTTTGGGCAGTGTCACTTGTGCTGGGACGGACCGAAAAGGAAATTGTTAGTAAATCAGACCCAAGAGATAGCAGATAATAATGAACGCAAATCAACAACATAGAATTTACGTGGTTCACCAACAACCTATTGGCTACGTCCACGGGCAAAGGGAAACATATATTATTTTGGCGGAGAAACAATTACAAGAAGATAATCACACTAATCTATGTTTGCATGAACTTTGATCACAAAGTTTCTAGCTATGCAAATCCCTAGATCTAGAATCACTGATCTCTCTCTCCATATCAATTGAATCACGCGCAGAAAAATACTAATTTACAACTAGTATTTAAAGGCTAGAAACCTAAACCAGAAGACAGAAGGAGTCCTAAATCAAATCCCCAAATGACTTGATTTACTTTCTACGCAAGCCAGAACAGCGCCGAAATTCGGAATGCCCGAAACTCCATGGTCCGCCCGGGTCTTGGACATGGTCCGACAGGACCAGGCCTTTAGCCCGACCGGACCCGATACCTCACCTGGCCGGATCTGTTTGATTCTGCTATGCACTTCTTTTTCTTCTCTATTTTACTTTCAAAGTCACATTTACTCTAACAATCTCCACCTTGACTTTGAATCTCCCCTAATAATTCAGACGCACGAGCTTCCGACATAGACTCCACCTTGAGCCACATCCCTCGTACCAGATTTTTCAACCTTTGCCTCAGTCTGTCTTTCGTCAAAGACACTAGATTTGTCCTTCGGACAACCAGATTTTTCGCGTGCCATGTATCTTCAAGACACTCATAATTTGCCTCACCAGACAAACAACTTTGTCCTCTGGACAATCAGATATTTTGCATGCATGTATCTCACCAGACACCCAGACGTGCACCTACGGGCACTCAGAATCACCCCAACGGGCGACTAACAGTCTTTCAGACATGGCCCATCCAGTTGACATTGGATCTTGCCAACCATGACTGATAAAACCGGTGTGTGCTGATCTTCTAGCTGTGGCTTGCCCAGTTCACTCTGGTCTAGAGTAAAACGTTGCTCCACCTGCTCGTCAACACCCTCACCAATCTCAGAACCTTGGAGGATAAACAAGGAATCTTTTCTTTCACCCTTCAGAATCACATCTGAACCTTTGTAGACATCCAGAACTCCACATTCACCTTTGAAACTGTATCCCTGTTGGTAGTGGTGCCCTAGACACGTTTAATAAACGTTGTAATTGTTATCATTTATTTCATATCAATAAAGAGATGTTTTGATTATTATTGTTGTTCATGTTTACTTATAATAATCTCCGTCCCTAGTACTTGTTAAGCACTAGTATAAATGCTAAATGATCATGAGATGATCATGTTAGATTTATGGGTACTTGTTTGGAACAAGGTACTGGACATGACCCGCTGTATGAGATTTATGTCATGGTCTATGTCGTACATATATCTCATATTAGTTATGTCATTCGAATCCTTAGACATGAAGTTATTATAGTCTTCCACTTGATGAACATTATGTTTGACATATTCAAACGCTACCTTTAACCGGGTAGTTATAAAGGGTATGATTGGCATAATCGGATTCACGTAGGGAAGAGTAATAAGCTAAATGGATTTGTCCCTCTTCGGAGAGATGTCAAGCTTAGGCCTCTCGTAGGAATGATGTTGATGAAAATGTTCGGTCGGACTCAAAAAAATTGATTAGATCAATGTCATTTGTATTATCAACATATTCGGAATCGAGAAAGTATTGAACAAAACAAGTTGACTTGTTGATCATGACTTGTGTTCAATGACATCGTGGATAAAGGGAATGTGACATGTTATAAAGGAATGCGAACTTGTATCTAGTTATACTATTTGGGTAGGTATGACAGTTTGCTAGAACCTAATCATATCTTATGGTTTCATGTTTGAACCCATTGCCAACTTAGTATAATCTTAGAGGGTCACACACAATAGAACGAATCTTCAATAAGGACTATATTGGAATTTGGAAATTAGGGAAATCTGGGGAAAGTGTGCGACCGCACATAATGGCTTGGGCGGCCGCACAGTTTAGCTCAGAAAGTACCAGAAACCTTCCAGATAGATGTGCGACCGCACAAGGGTTTTGGGCGGCCGCACACCATGTCGGGACTGGTTTCCTAATTTGATTTGGAAAAGAATTTTGGACGGGTTTAGACACAAGTTTCCTATTTGGAATAGGTCTAACTTGTACATAAACAACCAAATTCGGGCCAGAACATATCATACCTTGTGTGCAAGTCTCAAAAAATGTTTGAGAGAGTTTTATTTTGTTCTAAGACATCCTAGATTGAAGAACAAAATAATACACATACATAATTCCATATAGTTCATATTGATTGTGAAAACGTGTTTCACAATTTTGGTCTAGCAACCAAGATCAAGTGTTCTTGATATTCGTTCGTGGTGTGGATACCGCTAGAGGGTGAAGCTTATCATCTTCAAAGTTCGTGTTCTTACTTTTGTGATCAAAGCTTCAATTTCTCCACCAAGATCAAAGACCAAATTCAAAGTCATCAAGTGTTAGTTTTCTAGTATTCATATTGCAAGTATTTGATTCAATCATATGAATGGTTCTATGGGCTTTGGGTTTCATAAATTTTGAATGCTAATTTCCGTTGCGCATGTTACTACGAAACCCAACAGTGGTATCAGAGCCCCGTTCATGTTGATTATTTCAATACTTTGATCATGTTGTGTGTATATAAATTGTTTATGTGCATAACATGATATGAATATTGGATATATGATGTTTATGTGTTATATGATTTTATGTGGTTTATTGTTTTACAACTTTAATCGCACTATTGAATCGCACTAAAAATTATGTTGGATTCTGAATTGTTTGATTATTAATTTTTGATTGAATCAAAGTTTTAATAATCGGGGAATACAATTTTGAGACAAATTTTCGAACTTTAAAAATTCAGTCTGATGCTACTGTGCGATCGCACAGAAAATATTGGGCGACCGCACAGATTTTCTTGGGCGGCCGCACAGTTGGTCAGAATCAGAATCAGATTCTGGAATTTTGATGGGGTCCAACCGAATCAGTGACAATACCGGCCAGACCTGCTGATCTGGAGCGGGTTTTGGGCAGTTGATTTTGGTGTTGATCTTGGGGTTTGATTTTCCTATTTGTTTTGATCTTGTGATTGTAAGATTGGTTCAAGGTTTGGATGGCTAATCTACGTTCATCGAGATTGTGTTTCCCAAACTTGATCGCAATCAAAGTTTCAAAGATAAAACGAAGTTAGAATTATGAAGAGTTCATAATTGCTAAAATTGAGAAACAAAGTTCTTGATTCAAGGATTGCAGATCCATGTGGAATTTTGAATGCAATTGGCCTACGTTCATCTAGACCATCTATTGCTTAGTGTCGGCCACATGGACTACTTTCTTGGTTTCTTGAATTAGTGCGGAATTGTGGATGCCTTATGGCTTAGTTTCGGCCGCACTTCTTGTTGTCTTGATTTGGAGATAACAACCAAAGTTCAAAGAGTCTCATCCTCATAATTATAGAGAAACTAATGACACATAAATATTATGCTTAAATTAGTGGAGATTAATTTAGTGGCTAAACTTGATGCGTAACATGTATATATTATGTGCTCATAAATGTGTTGTATGCTATATGTGATGAACCTTCAAAGAAAGTTTTAAGTTCTTTTTGTCATGCCATGATTAAAACACTTGTTTATACATGGGTGATTTTGATGTGGGTTCACCTCCGCGAGGTGCATTAATTTTATTCATGTATGAGCAAGATGAGGTTCATTAATTCAATGTGGGCTTGCCTCCGTAAGGTGCATTAAATTGAATGGTTCCTATACGTTTAAAATGGTTGAACTTAATTAGGCGTCAGAACAGTTTTGGGCCTAGGCAAAAGATGAGATTAAACATGTTTTTTGGAATTGGATTTCTCAAAGAATCTCATAAAAGGATCTAAGAATCATATGTGATATGATTGACATGATTGTCTACCTAATTAATTTAGTTTTGAGCGGTCCGCCTCCGTGGACTCAAAAGTTAAATTAAAGTTGGATATTAGCCCAATTAAATTATATCATACATTGGATGTATATGAAGGTTATATAATTTAGTGGGAGTATTTTTGAAAAAAATACATTGTTTATCTCTTTAATGAAAACTGGTACTTATTAAATTTTGAAAATTTTGCATAATTGTAGATAATGACTACTAACACTTCAATCAATTTCGTTGCGATCGATCCTTGAGAAGGATAAGCTCCAAGAGAATGGTACTAACTTTATGGATTGGATCCGTAGCCTAAGAATTGTTCTAAGGCAAGAAGATAAGTTGTACATTCTCGATGGGCCTCTTCCTGCTGAACCAGAACCTACTGCCCCTAGGGCAGAAAGAGACAGTTACAAGAAACATCGTAATAATTCTAGAAATGTAAGTTGTCTCATGCTTGCTACTATGTGCTCAAAACTCCAACAAAGTTTGGAACATTTGGAAGCCTATGAGATAGGCGTGGAGTTAAGAGCCATGTTCAAGAGCAAGCTAGGCAAGAGAGGTACAAGACCATTGTTGCATTCACTACTTGCAAAATGAATGAAGGGCAACAAGTGAGTCCTCACATGCTGAAAATGAAAGGTTATGTAGAGCACCTTGAGAAACTTGGCTATCCAATCCCATTGAAGCTAGCCACGGATCTCATTCTTAATTCATTGCCTAAAAGTTATAATCAGTTTGTGATGAATTATAACATGCATGGAATGGATAATAATCTCTCTGAGTTGCATGGATGCTTTGCGGAGATGAAGATTGCGGAGAAAGTTCTCCCGGCTATTGTTCATGATGGGAAGAAGGCTAGTGCCAAGGAAATGGTAAGAAAGTTGTCAAACCCAAGATGCAAGGCAAAGGTTTCAAGGCTTCTGAGGAAACCCGATTCATGATGCAATCTGTTTCCATCAAGAAATTCATTGAAAACCGTAATTGCAAGGTGAAACCGCAGAGCAGTTATTGAAGAATTAAAGAGATGTCATTTATTCCTTAGACAAACATTCCCTTATTGACAGTATAAGGATGTTGTTATGTCATGTCAAAATAACTCTAAGTTAACTTGGAGTTTCTGCAAGGAATGTCGGTTTGTCCATCAGTTTAAATTGTTTACCGTTAGTCCTTTCTGCAACAAAGGACAATTGTCAGGTAGTGGTGCAACAACTACCTAGGACTACAAGACAAAACCAAGGACGAAAATGACAGCTCAACCAATGGGATTTCGACAGCACTGTACCCTTCAGATTTGATTCAAATCTTTACCCAACGGTCACAAGGGTGCTCTGCCTATAAATAGCCTTCATTATTCAACAATGAAGGTTGCTGAGCTTCAAGAGATTCATTCCCAAGTATTCAAGTTTGCTTTGAAGAGTTAAACCCAGATATTCATATCTTCAACCATCTCCATTGCAAACCCAGTTCTTCATCAAAGCTTCAAGCCTAACAACCACTCATACTTAGCCTTTACACAGAAAGAATTCTATTTGCTCCACCATCATTTAGATACTTAGAGCATTTGATTTCTTTTCACACACACACCCGATTTATATGATCATATAGATTATATACTTCGAAAACACCGGTTGTTATTATAGCTTAGGTTAGACTCATTGTTTAGAGTTTAGATTTATCTTGTAAAACCTCCTCTAAATTAATACAAGTCTTATAGCTATTAGAAAATCCTAGACTAACCATCTAGGTAGAGGACGTAGTTCATTTAAGAACGAACCTCTTCAATTTGTGTGTTTGATCTTTATTTTCTGTCTTGATATTTATCTTTCTTGTTTGTGGTCTTGAACTTGTTTCCATATACGAAATGACTTGAAAGATGAATTGTGTTTTCCTTTAAACTTTAAGTTTAACTATTCTGTTGCATCATAGTGTTTTCTCAACCCGAGTCAAACTTCCAAACTCTTTAACTAACCTATTTGGCCAAACCGCAAACTCCGCTGTGCATTTTATCAGTTCGGTTCTTGTGCCTTGAACCGCAGTTGGCCAAACTGATAAGTACTCGGTTGATTTTAAGGGTATTTCGAAAAAGTTTCGGACCGCTATTCACCCCCCCCTCTAGCGGTTCTATACCCTTGTTGCCCTCTGGGACCAACAAGTGGTATCAGAGCGTATCCACCAAACTTGTTTTTACAAGCTTAACCGCTTGGGTGCTGATCCAATGGCAAACACAAACACCCATATGATGCAAACATCCAATTCGAATCACTTACCGATTCTGGATGAAGATAGTTTTATTTTTTGGAAAGATAGGATGATGAAACACATGATTTCATGTGATCGTAGACTGTGGACCGCGGTTACTGATGGACCATATGTCCCTATGAAAGCTAATCCACGTGCAGGAACCGCAGGAGAAGAAGCTGAAGTTAAGAAATTAGAAAGTGAATGGACTGATGCAGACCGCATCAATGTGGATTTTGATGGAAGAGCTATGTCCATGCTAGTGTCAGCTATTGACCTGAGGACTCATTCTAAGGTGCTTCACTGCAAAACCGCAAAGGCTACCTGGGATGCTATAGTTGATTTTCTGGAAGGAGATTCAGATACCAAGAAGAACCGCCTCTATCAACAGAGAAGACTCTTTGACTATTTTGTTAAAGATCCTAAGGAATCTCTTAGACAATGCTATGAGAGGTTTATTGATATTGTTAACGTTTGTTTTTCTCTTGGACATGTCTATTCTAATACAGATTTGAACATGAGATTCATGCAAGCACTTGGTAGCAAATGGCTGATCAAAACTACTAACATTGAAGACAACAAGGACTTGGAAGCTCTTGATCTTCGACACTTGTATGCCATGCTGAAGGTTTTTGAATTTAAGCTTGAAGAGGTCCATGAAACCGAAAGCAGATTTAAGACCCTCTCTCTAGCTGCATTCAACAATACCTCATCTCCTGTCTACAATCCAGACCATCATCAAACCGCTCCTCACCTCCACTTGCAAACCGCTCCTCCTGACCAAAATGTTCCTAGATATAATCCTCAAACCGCACCTTCTGAATATTACCAGCAGTCTCAACAATCCTATCCTCAATCACATCAACCATATCCTCAATCTTATCAATCTTATCAGCAGTCTCATCAATCCTACACTCCTCCTCAAAGTTCTTATGCTCAGAGTGTAGGATCACAATCCTCAAGTTCTACTCAAGTTGATTTTGATGAAATGGATGATGAAGAATTTGCTTTGTATGTGAAGAGATACACCAAGTTCAGGAAAAATAATAGATCTCAATTTCCATCCAAAGGCCCAGCAAAGTTTGTCCCTCCAACCAGATTCAACAAAACTGCAGATCCCAAGACAAGGGAAGACTTGGTTTGTTATAACTGCAGACAACCAGGTCACTTTGCGTCAAGTTGTCCTAAACCGCGCTATGAAGCCGCGCCAGCAAAGAAACCATTCAACAAGAAGTTCGTGAAAAGAAGAGGAATGGTAGCTGACCAAGGAGATCAACCGCTGACATGGATGGGTTCAGACTCAGATGAAAGTGATGATGAAGAAACTGCTAATCTCTGTCTCATGGGATTTGAAGAAAGAATTGAAATTGACGAAAGCCTTCCACTGCCAAAACAACAAATGAAGTCAGTTTCACCTAAGACTCCTGAGGCTAGATCAAGCAGAGCTCCTACAACACCAAACTACACTCCCGAGGTTCAAGCAGACCAAAGTCATGATGATCAGGTACTAGAACGTGCAAACATTATATGTCAACAACACACTGTACTTAAAAAGGCATATAAACTAATGGCTGCGGAACTTGAAGAATCCCAACGTGTATGTAAATCCCACAAGGAGGAAATTGAAAATCTCAAGCTCCAAATTGCTGGGGTATCTACTATTGTGGATGAAAACCGCTATCTGAAGGACAGAACCGAGGTACTTCTCACCCAAATCCATGATCTTACCGTACAAAGGGATGACCTCCAAAAAGTGACCGATGTATGGACCAAGTCTGGTGTCACTGTGGAACAAATCCTAAATTCACAAATTCCTACTTCGGATAAAAGTGGATTGGGGTTTAAAACCGATGATGGGTGTAAGTGTCCTTGTCTCTGTGCCGAAGGTGGTGTGAAACCTACTGAACAAACCAAAGAAATTCCTAAGGTTAATCATGCTGGTAAAAAGGGCTCAAAACAAGAAATTAAAAGGCAAAATTATTTCTTTGAGTACCCTAAAAACCAGACTGGGAGAGATTCAAAGTGGAAAGAGAAATCCATAGCGGCTGAGGCAACCAAGGAAGTATTGAGTGATGAAACCGCTCCTAGTCGGTTTAAGGAAATTCCTATCATTTTCCCTAAAGCCGCACCTAAGAGGAAGGTTGAGCTCAAGAAGGTAATCTTTGTTAAAGCCAAAACCGCTGACCCAGTAAAACATGAGAAACCGAAGGTCAGTAAAGGGTTTGTAAAACCGCAACCAAAACCTGGATTTATTCATTGTGCTATTTGTGCTGATTTTGGTCATAGTGCTGGTCATTGTCTTTTAAGATTCACACCCAATGCCAAGGGACGTAAAAATCCTAAGGTCAAACAAGTGTGGGTCCCAAAAAGCTGCTAACCCTAGGACCCAAGGAATAAGGGGGACCAAAACCTTTCATGTTTATTTTTCAGATTTCATGTTTTATGGCTGGAACCGCGAAGAAGAAGAAGGATCTCTGGTATTTGGATAGTGGATGCTCACGACACATGACTGGAGATTCCGAACTACTCTGCAGTTTCATCCAAATGAAAGGTCCCCCAGTAGTGTTTGGTAACAACAAGAAAGGAGAAACAGTAGGATATGGAGCAATCAAACGAGGAAAGGTGACTATTGAAAATGTGTCATTAGTAGAAGGACTCAAGCACAACCTTCTCTCCATATCTCAGTTTTGTGACAAAGGAATGAACTGCATCTTCACATCAACTAACTGTTATATCAAAGATGCTTCCTCTGAAGTCACTCTACTGACTGGCAACAGAACAGGTGATGTTTATATGATAGATTTGAGTAATATTGTTTCTATTGCTGACCTCTGTTTTGTAGCCAAAAACATAAGTGAAAGCAGCTGGTTATGGCATAAGCGGCTCAGCCACTTGAACTTCAAGTATCTAGCAAAACTGCACAGGGATGGTCTAGTAAAAGGACTACCCAAAGTGGCTGACCATCATGATGAAAAGTGCAAAGCATGCCAGCTTGGAAAGCAGCCCAAACAGTCATTTCCTAGTAAAACCGCACCTTCAACGAACCGCTGTTTGCAATTGCTGCACATGGATTTATTTGGACCTGTCCCAACCGCCAGTATTGGAGGAAACCGCTATACACTTGTGGTGGTTGATGATTATTCAAGATATACATGGGTGGAAATGATGGCCTCTAAAGATGATACTTATGGCATCGTAACCGCTCTCTTTAGACAGCTCCAAACTCAAAAATTGGATGACATTGTTGCCGTGCGTTCAGATAATGGAACCGAATTTACAAACAATGGTGTTGCTCAATATTGTGATGATCATGGAATTGATCATAACTTCTCTGCCGCTGGGGTTCCACAACAGAATGGAGTTGTAGAAAGAAAGAACAGGACTTTGATTGAAGCCGGGAAGACAATGATTGCAGAAGCAAAGCTTCCCAAATACTTCTGGGCCGAAGCCATCAATACCGCATGTTTCACCCAGAACCGCTCCCTAATCATCAAAGTTCACAATAAGACTCCTTATGAATTGTGGAGAGGCAGATCACCCAACATTGCCTTCTTCAAGATATTTGGATGCAAGTGCTACATCTTGTACAATGGCAAAGAGTATCGAGGTAAATTTGATGCTAAGGCCGATGAAGGTATTTTTGTTGGTTATTCAAAACACTCCAAAGCTTTTCGTTGTTTCAATAAGACATCTTTAAAAATTGTAGAGTCAGTCCATGTTACATTTGATGAACATAATCTTCTTGAGCCACATATGGCTCCAAATGTTGCTGATGATTTCAGTGGTTTTGAGACAGGTACATCTTACCTTAATCGTGCAACCGCAAATGACCAACCTACTCAAACCGCTCCATCAGGTTCTCCAGCCGCTCCAAATCAAACCGAAGGTGTTGCTGTAGAACCGCATTCTTCTGATCCCATTCAAACCGTTGATCCAGTTCCCAACATCACCTTCAATGAAGATTTCAATGAATATCAAGAAGAGCCTCCTCTGGAAAATCTTCAAGAAATAGTGGTTCATGATGACCTCCCTCCAGAAATCAATGAGCATAGAGACCATCCAACAACTAATGTTATAGGTCCTATCAGTTCTGGTGTTCAAACAAGAGGAAGCTTAACACATAGAGATAACCACAGTTTGTTCTCAACCGCACTGATATCTCAGATGGAACCGAAGAAGGTAGATGAAGCTCTAAGTGATCCAAGTTGGGTAGCTGCAATGCAAGAAGAGCTTAATCAGTTTGAAAGATGCAGAGTTTGGACTCTAGTTCCAAGGCCCAGAGATCACACTGTAATTGGAACAAAATGGGTATACAGAAATAAGATGGATGAAAATGGTACCATTACAAGAAACAAAGCAAGGTTGGTTGCTCAAGGTTATAGGCAAGAAGAAGGGATTGATTATGATGAAACCTTTGCACCTGTAGCCAGACTTGAAGCCATTAGATTGTTCCTGGCCTATGCCTCCTTCAAGAAATTCAAGTTATATCAAATGGATGTGAAGAGTGCATTTCTGAATGGTGAACTACAAGAAGAAGTTTATGTAGCTCAACCGCCAGGATTTGAAGACAACAAATATCCCAATCATGTCTTCAAGCTCAAGAAGGCCTTGTATGGACTCAAACAAGCTCCAAGAGCATGGTATGACACTCTATCTAAATTTCTTATTGAACAAGGCTTCTCTAGAGGTAAAATTGATACAACCCTATTTATTGCTAAACACAAAGGTCATTCATTATTAGTTCAAATATATGTTGATGATATTATTTTCGGTTCTACTAATGAGACTATGTGTGTTAAGTTTGAGAAGCTTATGAAAGGTAAATTTGAGATGAGTATGATGGGAGAGTTGACATTCTTTCTTGGACTCCAAATCAAGCAATGTCATGATGGAATTTTTATCAACCAAGCCAAATATACCAAAGATTTGATCAAGAAATTTGGGCTTGAAACCGCTAAGCCAGTTGATACCCCAATGCAAAAGGCCTGCAGTTTGGATCAAGATGAACGAGGTAAGAAAGTTGATCAGACTCTCTACCGAGGTATGATTGGTTCTTTACTTTACTTAACTGCTAGTAGGCCAGATATCATGTTCAGTGTTTGTGTTTGTGCTAGATTTCAAGCTGACCCTAGAGAATCTCATCTTATTGCTGTTAAAAGAATTATTAGATATTTATGTGGATCTGTTAACCTTGGACTTTGGTACTCCAAAGAATCTTCATTTGATCTATTAGGTTATTCAGATGCTGACTTTGCAGCATGTAAGATAAGCAGAAAGAGCACAAGTGGTACTTGTCAGTTCCTTGGAACCCGGCTTGTATCATGGTCCAGCAAGAAACAAGCATCGGTTTCAGTCTCAACCGCTGAAGCTGAATACATTGCGGCTGGAAGCTGTTGCTCTCAAATTCTCTGGATGAAACAGCAGTTGGAAGACTATGAAGTATTTGAGAAAAACTGCCCTATCTACTGTGATAGTACTGCAGCTATATCAATCTCCAACAATCCAGTACAACACTCAAAAACCAAGCACATTGACATAAGATATCATTTCCTCAAAGATCATGTTGAAAAGAAGAACATTTTCCTAGCAAAGGTGGGAACCGACGATCAAATTGCAGATATTCTCACCAAACCGCTCGAAAATTCTAGGTTCTTTCATCTACGAGGAGAAATGGGTATGCTGGAACTTACTTAATATAATTCATGCCTATTTATTCTTGTTCTAATAATATTTGTCAAGTATTTTGGCTCTATTAAGAAAATGCAAATAGTTTGCGGTTCAATAGACAAAACCGCAACAAGATGGTTCGGCTAAAGATTCCACTCAAACCGAAGAGTCAAGTAGAACAATTTCAGTTTTATCCAAACCGAATTGTCAAAGCAAGGTTTCGGTTTTCTCTACTGAAACCGAATATAGATCTGAAAGATATCGGTTTCACCAAAACCGATAATAAGGAAAAGGTAAGTCGGTTTACGCAAAACTGCTCAGGTATGAAATTGCATTTTAGTCCCTACTTTATGTCACTTCATTCATTAAGGACCTTTTTGCAATTATCTCTGCCGCATTAAATGTGAATCGACAGGTACACTGACGGTTGAGTTTCCTTAGCCGTCATGCCCGCTCCACTACCCGAGGTGGTTAATTGAGTATAAAAGACAAACCATTTTTCAATTTATCTTTTTACCTTCTTACTCTTTTTAGCAAAAACCCCTCTCTCTCCTCTGTACGCATTCATCCTTCTCTCTCTCTGTTCTCACTAAATTTTCTTACTTAAACAAAATTTTCTATGGCACCAAAGAAATCAATTGATCTTGCTTCTTCTTCTACATCATCCAAACCATCGAAGCCTGATATGGTATGAAATTCTGAACCCTAACTCAGTATATCTCACTTATCCGCCATTGTTGAAGCTTAAAAGCTTGTTCATCTTCCTTTGATCATTTTATGCTTTTTCTTCAATTTCTTGGTTGGTTTGTGTTCGCATTTACTTATATACACTGATTGATTACTTTGTTTTAAGATTTGTGTTCAATTTTGAGCAAAATCAATTTTGGGGTTATTTGGTGTTCTTGCGAAATTTTGCAGATTCTGGGTTCATGTGTTGTTATTTGTCTTAGTTTATTTAGAACTTTGTTAGAATCTACTCTCTGTGATCATTTTGATATAATTTTTCCATATTTTGGTTAAGATTTTGTTTTGCATATTCATACTCTGTTCTTCGTGTTCTTCATGCATTCAAACTCTTTTTCAAAATTTTCCCTCTTTGATCCATTTTGCCTTCACTATTCCTTCATTCTTTGTTTTTACATTTTTACCCTTACTCTCCTTGAACCGCCTGTTTTCATTGTTAGGATTCCTTGTTATAGTTTGTAGTACTTAATCAAACCGCGGTTTGCTTAAGGATTCAAACTATCATTCTTTAAATTATTTCTAACTAAGAATGTCTTTCAGGATCCCTCAAACTTTGTTCCCGGTTCTAGGATTCTTGAGAATGAACTTAAACAAGATGCAGTTGGAAGGAAGCTCCTCAAACTGTTGAATGATGCTAAACTGCTACCTCTGTTTCTTATGGATGAACCGCAGTTTGTTACTATTATCTGCGCCGAATTCTTTGAGAATGGGATCTCCACGAAGGCTGAATTACTAGATGTAAGAGGAGAACCGATAAGGGATCTGGAATCCGGTGAAATTAAATTTGAAGATGCTATCAAGTCCACCGTCTGTGGCAAAGAAGTGATCCTAACCGCTTCCAAGATTGCAGTTCTAGCTGGTCTTGAGAACTCTGGAGTTATGGGGATAAAACCGGAACTTCTAAGCAATACTACAATGGAGCTGATTGGAGTTAACTCTTTCTCCACCAAGAATTCCTCCAAAAAGGACTTTGGAGAGGTGATGGCTCATCTTTGTGAACTGGTAGATTCTGGAGTTATGTGCAAGAATGGAAACCACAACAACTTTACAAGTGAACAGTATGCTTACTGTGTGGCCATTCTTAAAGGGAAGAAACTGCACTGGCCCAAGGTTGTGATGAAGGAGATTATAAATGCTCTAAACCGCCTCCATGCTGCTAAAGCCGCTGGAAAATCCAAGGTCAGAACTCATTGCAGGTTGCTGACAAAGTTCTTGCATCAAGATACTGCCATTTTCAAGTTCTCTACTGAACACAAGGACTATTGGTTGGATCCTAGTGAAAAATCTATCTTTGGACTGTCAAGACTTGATACCTTCAGAACAACCTTTGGATGGCGGTTTGCTCAAACTGTTTGGAATGAGGACCCTCTTCCTGAAGCCGAACGTGGCCCATTTCCTGAAGCTCGGCTCAACAAATCAGGGAAACCGTATGCTGGTGCCATTGCTGATCAGGCCCATGCTACGCTGCTAAGAAATGAAGGTCAAACTGCCACTCTAAACCGACTGGGGTTAAGTCATTTAGCTCAAACCGCGGTACAGGCTGAGGGGGAGCCTGCGGTTGAGGGGGAGCCTGCAGCTCGGTCTATACCTGCGGCTCGTCCCAAGGAAACCGCCGCTCCAAGGAAAGAAAGGGAACTGCTCAAATCCCTTCGGTTATTACAAAAGCAAACCTATCCAAACCGCCTTCTAAACCCTCTATTCCCAAACCTCAAGTTAAACCCCTCTCTCCAGTACATCAAAATGTGGAGAAATCCTTAAATTTTGCTAAGGATGCCGCCTCTCTTAAAGCCGCCAAGGCAAAATCCATTCCAGAACTTATCCCCTCACCTCATCTTTTTCTTCCTATCCCTTCTCCTCCTAAACCTTCCACTTCTAAACCGCCATCTGTTCAATTCTCTGAAGAACAGTTGGCTGAAATTTTCAAAGCCTTCCCAAACCTTAAACCTTCCTCTCAAACCGATCCTGAGCAGACCGAAGTGTCTGAGGATGCGGTTCTAGTTGAACAAACCGCTGTATCTACCATTGTGGTTCAGCCTGAGCAAACCATGAGTTTGAGGCTGCAGCATTGCCTGAGCAGACTGATATGTCTGAGGCACTTGGTGAACCTGAGCAAGATGTTGAAGTTCTTGAGGTTCAACCGCCAAAGAAGAAGAGGAAGTTGGTGAAGAAAAGTGATTATGTAGAGCATTGGCAGTCAAGGCCACCAGGCGCTATTGACTTCAGTGAGGCTGACTACAAAAGAGATCACTCACCTCTTGAAGGAGCTTTGCAAGAGAGCTAAGAGAAAGAGCTGAGATGAGGAAGGCAGGCATTGACCCAATGATGGTTGAGGTCTCTCCTCCTTCACTTAAAAGAAAGTTGGACTTTGATTCACCTGAGCATACTCCCTCTTCATCTCCTGATTTACCTTATGCTCCAACTCCGGTTTTGCCATCTACTTCTGTGTCGGTCAACCACTGCCTCTTCCTTCAGTTCAACCGCTGGCTATTACTCAAGCTCAACCTCTCTCTCAGCCGCCAGTTCAGCTATCTCCACAGACATCGGTTTCATTCATTAAACCGAAGACAAAGAAACGAAAGAATGCTGCTGACTTAGCAAAATATTTGAAGCGGTTCAAAACTGAAACCTCTAGGGAAAGAAGGGCTGGAGCCCATGCTCGTGCCGCCGCCAAAGCCGAAGCTAGATTCTTGAAGGCTGGCCGCCCTAACCCTTTTGCTATCTTTCCCAAGGATGAGATGGAAGCCGCAGTTGAACACTTAATTCTTTCAGTTGCAGACAAAGTGATGGGTGAGATTGCCGATCAGGTACTCATGGATCCCACTCTTGCTAGTCAATTCTTTCTACAATTAACTGCTAGAGCCTATCCTCCTATGTTGAATTGGAGATTTGTGCCTTCACCTTCCATTCTTTTAAATGATGATTATTTGAGATTTCCTCTTCTTCCTTCTTCACCTCCTCAAACTGCAATTATCCCTATTCATTCTTTTCCCTCTTTGATCCCATTGAGCTTGAAACCGCCCTTAGGATCTCTATGGGTGAAACCTTAGAAGAGGCACACATTCTGTTGAAAGGTAAAGCCAAATGCCTTCTTCCTCCCATCAATCTGATGATGCCATCCAAATTTCTGATGATGATAATTCCAGTGATGAGCACATCCCTCCCTATACTCCTTCTGATGAACCGCCCTCTTCAATTCCTTCCTATCCAATTCTACCTCTTCATGCTTCAACCGCCGATTTGATAGATGCGGTTAGAATATTCAATTTCATCAACAAACCGCCACTTCTCGGTTTGACACTCATCTCCTCACCATTCAATCTGATCTTGATGCCATTAAGGGGGAGAGAGTAAATGAGAGATTTGAAGATAGGTCAAGCCAACAACAGCTAGATGAGAGACTGAACTTAATCTTGGAAAATCAACTGGCCCTTCAAGATCTTGTCAGAACCAACAATGATCTTTGCAACTTAAAGTTTCAAGCCGTTGATGCTTCACTTCAATCTGTTGTTGAGAAACTGGATATTCTGGCCCAGCATGCGCTTGATTCTTCTGAGCTTATACTTCATAGAACCGGAAACTTGTCAAACAAACCGCTGCAATTGAATTGAAGATTGATGAACCGACTGAAGTTCGGCTTCGTGCAGCTGACTTTGTTTTTGAAACCACCCGTGGATCCGGTTCTAGAAATGTTGATCAAACCGCTCCCGCTGTTATGTTCAAATTGCACAAGAACAAGCTGCTCAAGATGCTCAAACCGTTCAGAACCAAACCGCAGATGATGCTGCTGCTGCAAGGGGTTCTGTTGCAGATGAAGTAGACTAGACTCTTTTCTTAGTCTTTCTTTTTGGTATCTCTTGTAATTCATACATTGTAAGTTACTATCCTTTATGATTGAATTATAATGAGAATGACTGCATAGCATTCTGTTTCCAAACTTTGTTTATTCAAACTGCTTGTTTGTGAAACAATGCTTGTATTTCTTAAAACCTCATGCACTACATTCATCATGAAAATACTTTAAGTGCATTGTGTTTTAAACATTCAGTTTAACATGCATTTCTGATCCTCAAAATCATATCATTCTTTATGCATCTGAATGTATTTCTTTTCTATCTCTTATTCATTTCCTTTATTTTTGATAGATTAGAAATCTATGATCTAGCATAGTGTGTGCATTGACTTGGACATGCAATTTCATGAAATTTATTTCTGACATGTTCTTACCAAGTACAATGTTTTGCTATTATCATAGTGTGGTAATGGCATCAATCAAATAGGGGGAGATTGTTAGGATTCATTGTTAGTGCACCCACCTTAATTTGATTGATCCATTCCACGTGTCTTTTTTATGGACTTTAGGACCGCATGTAATGAAGTTCTACTTCAATTTTTAGATAAGTCCATTTCTAGATTTTTTGTTTTCAAGGCTGAGTATTGTTCGGTTTGTATCATTAGCGGTTTAGTGCTTCAAGCCATCTTTTAGAATGCCAGCATGGAGCTCTTCAATTCTCATCAAACCGCAGTTTGCATGTTTGATGAAACCGCACATCAAGACCATTCTTCAAACCGCCCTATGCTTGGTGAAACCGCAGAGCAGTTATTGAAGAATTAAAGAGATGTCATTTATTCCTTAGACAAACATTCCCTTATTGACAGTATAAGGATGTTGTTATGTCATGTCAAAATAACTCTAAGTTAACTTGGAGTTTCTGCAAGGAATGTCGGTTTGTCCATCAGTTTAAATTGTTTACCGTTAGTCCCTTTCTGCAACAAAGGACAATTGTCAGGTAGTGGTGCAACAACTACCTAGGACTACAAGACAAAACCAAGGACGAAAATGACAGCTCAACCAATGGGATTTCGACAGCACTGTACCCTTCAGATTTGATTCAAATCTTTACCCAACGGTCACAAGGTGCTCTGCCTATAAATAGCCTTCATTATTCAACAATGAAGGTTGCTGAGC